>JADLZK010002765.1:0-62640 GCA_015847255.1 Hyparrhenia diplandra
ACGAGTATATCATACTTTGTTTAATTTTTGTTATGAGAATTTTTAAAAGACACACAATATTACCCATGTGGCGGTACTAATATTTACATATATACTCGAACCTGTGTATAGGATGGTACGGAGATGTGGCGAGAAACTTATTAAGGAATTTATTGGCGCATCTAAAAGAAATGTATATCGGAGATTTCTTCCTACCAATATAAAAAACGTTATATTAGCCTCATCACAGAAATATCTATGAAATAAAGTTTGTGAGCTTGCGATGTCGTGCTTTCTATGACCGTTAATTTCATAAACTTTGCCATTTCAGTTAAATGTCACTTTAACATTGGCATTTAATTTTACAATGTTGTTATTTTATCGTGCGATCTATGTGTTTTTTCTCTACAACATAAAAAAGAACAAAAAGCGTGGACACTTTTTTGTGCGACTTTTGGTTTGGCTCACGCCCCACCTCCCCATGCTAAAAACCACACCTACCTGAACTCAACGATCGAAAAAAGGAAAGAAAAAAATCATTGGTCATTAATCATGCATGCATAGCTAAGGTCTTCTTCCCCTTCCTTGGAGTCATTAATCATGCATGCTGGCTAAGGCCTCCTTCCTTATTTCTTTTCTTGCGACAAATTCAAAAGGAAAAAAAAAATATTGGTCATTAATCATGCATGCATGGCTAATGCCTCCTACCCCTTCCTTTTTTTGCGACAAATTCAAAAGGAAAGAAAAAACGATTGGTCATTAATCATGCATGCATGCTAATGCCTCCTTCCCCTTTCCTTTTCTTACGACAAATTCAAAAGGAAAAAAATCAATCGCATTAATCATGCATGCATGGCTAACATGATTTTCTCTCTTATCTTTTCCCCGTAAATGGAAACAAATAGCCGTGCAACTTCCATCTCTCATACAAATGTCGTAGCCTTCAAGACACGCCCGACGCGTCAATCATGCTCTTTCCAAATTTGGATTCACGACCCAGCAACAAAAATCTCTCGCCATGAAAATTTCCACCCATCCTCCTAGGTGTGCAAATGGCCGCATGCCGACTCAGTACCCTCCCCACCCCGGTGCCCTCAACATAAGCGGCGCGCCTCCCATCACCCGCGCGTCGGCGCACCCACAGTCTGGCCCAGCTACCCCTCTAACGTTGGGACTCCTTAGCGCCGCCCGGAAGCCATTGTGGATCTTCGCGGCCGCCCCTGTGCCCTTCGCGTCAGGAACTGGCGACTGCAACGGCGAGACTCTGATGCTGCCGGGGCGCGTCCCATCCGCGGCCCGGGCGCCTCCTCCCGGTGACGCCTCGCGCGCCCGATGGCTACTCCAGCCCGTTCGCGATTCGTCTGGGCGTCGGGGCGCCCTCGGCGTGCTGCGGCCTCAAGCGTACCCTCGCGGCCTCGCACGCGCCATTCATCATGGCGCCGGCGCCGGTGGAAGCTCGCCACGTAAGGACCCGACTCCACGGACACCGCCCGTCGTAGGAGTCGGTCATTGTGTAGCGGCTGCGGCCGGATGCGACTATGCGGATGGTCCGCTAGCACATCTTCATCGGCGGGGAGCTCTAAGGGGTGGCCCGCGACCGTCGGCGAACACCTCTCCCTCGCGTGCCCCTCGCAGTCGGCCCGAGGATCTATGGCGGCCTTGGCGCGAATCATTGACTCAACGTGGTGGCGTGGTGCGATCCATGTGTTTTTAGTTTCACAACATTGTTACCTTATTATACGATCTATCTATTTTTATATAAAATTTACTTATCCCGAAGAACGCACGGGCGCGATCCCTCGTAGAACATAAAGAACGAAACATACATAAAGGATGAACCGTGGACAAAAAACTTCGTGCGGTAAAAAATTCGGCCTGCCCGTCGGCCGCCCGTGCGAAACCATTGACTCCCCTAGCCTCATCCCCGCCCCTGCTGCGATGGAAAGTAAAAAAAAAAAAAAAAAAACCTGCCCCCACCCCCAAAATCACGCCTCTCCTCCCGTGCTCCTCCCTCCGTATCCCATCCCGCCGCCTCCAGCAACCGCCCCGCCGCCACGACTCGCTCCCGCCCCGTGCCCTCCCCTCGCGCACGCCGCCGCTCCTCGCGCTTGCTACCACCGCCGCCGCGACCTCCTCCCCTCGCGCTTGCTACCGCCGCCGCCGCGACCTCCTCCCCTCGCGCTTGCTACCGCCGCCGCCACGACCTCCCCTCGATCTCCCTCGCCACAGCCACCGGCACTCCAGCAACTACTCTCGCGGGACCTCGCCTTGCTCCGGCGGCCGGCGAACTCGCAGCCACCCCCAGCCCCTACGGATCGACGGTCGGAGGCACTCAACGAGCCCTCACGGCGCGTAGGGTGGGGACCTATCCCCGGCCGTTCAAGGATGCACGCGACCAGCCCCCGACGGCCTGCAAGATATTCTCTACGGCTTGCAAGGAAGGATGATGGTAATTGATAACTTACTTTTTTTTTTTTGCTAAAGCACGTGGGTAAGATCTTAATGGAATTGACTCAAATCATCAACGATAGGACAAATGCCCTTCTCTGAATTGATGGTGCCAGTGGGATCAGACATGTGCTCCTCAATTGGATGACATCGTGCTTCTGATTGGGTTTAGGTTTCGAGGGAGGGCCTAATCATTTGTGTGTTGCAGCAGATTCATTTTAGCAGAACATAAAACCAACAGAATTACCATGTCGTGAGTGGTGAATGCCGAGTAGTGGCGCCTCTGTCTCCTGATGATTTTGTTGGTAATTTCTCTGCTTCGGATTGGTTCAGTTCACATGTACCTTCATGAACTGCTCGTTCCTCCCAAAATCCATCCAATCTTAAGATTCCGAAGTCTGAACTCTAAACATATGAGGTTAATGCCGTCACTTTTATAGCCTGCTCTGCTAAAAGCCTTGGTGGCGGCTGTGAAGTCTGAACTCTGAAGTATTAATAGCCTGCTCTGAAGTAATAATAGCCTGCTCTGAAGTCTGAGCTCTGAACACAAGAGTTTAATGGCTGCACTTTTATAGCTTATCTTGGGATTTCAGTCTTTTTTCCTAATATAGATATAGAAATTATTGGATTCACTTATGCTAATCCAGTGGTGACATTTCCATTCACTGTCCAGATATTTTCAGTTTCTTTACTTCTCAAACAATATCAATGAGCTGATTTTCTTACTGCGTAGCCTCCAATGATAATTGCAGTTCTGTATTGTAGAGATTGTTGTGAGAAATCATAGTATTAATGATACTGACGGCGACAAAATGTAGGCTTTCTACTTTGTATTTTAGAGACTCTGAGGTAGTTTTGGACAAATGAATGTTGCATGTTCAGAGAATTTCTTGGGTTTTTGGGTTCTTTGTGGGTACACAGAAATACGGTCGTAGTAAAAAAAAAATAGCATTGCCTAAAAAAATATATTCTAATCATATATTAGTGCAGAATTTGATTACTTGTCCCCTAAAATGGTAGTCAGTAGTCAGGAATGCTTTTTCTAGCATATTTTCAGTTTTTTTTCTTAGTTGTTGTGATTTGTTCCAGAATGCATCCGACGATTTATTTTTCTCTTTTGCAGTACTATAGCAGGAACAACTTGATGCCTCCGTTTTGGTTCCCCGCAATTCAAAAAAAATAGCCTACCAGAAGCAGCAGTACTATAGCAAGGAACAGCTTGATGGCTCTGTTTTGGTTCCCAGCAATTCAAAAATAGTCTAACAGAAGCAGCATCTTGGAATTCTTCTGAGTCGGTCATCTCAATGGGAGCAACAGGTTCAGTGCAATAACATTCTGTCCTTTTGCATGTAGGCTTAACCAATGGTATTACGTGTTCAGGTCTTTTGTTTATTCGAGCACTGTACAGTAATCATTGCTTCCTTATAATTCAGATATTATAGTAGAAGTTACATGCAACATTAGGTTGGCACATTATGCATTAACAGATACGAATGTTGTCTATTGTGCTATTTCTGAAAAGGTGTAACTTTCAGAAATGGCCTACTACATTTTTATTCAGAGCATGGTTAAATTTACGACCGGTACATGCCCTATCATTTAATACAACAACAACAACAACAACAACATAGCCTTTAGTCCCAAGCTAGTTGGGGTAGGCTAGAGATGAAACCCATATGAAACAGTACAAAAGAACGTAGAAAGGCACAAGACAGAAGGATAAAGATAGGGTAGATAGAAAAGGAAACAAAGTCATGGTTCGTGCACGTTAATAGCTAGCCTCCAAGCGCTCTGTCCCAAAAGCTAAATCCTTGGAGATATTCCACTCCTTAAGGTCTCGCTTAACCGCCTCGCCCCAAGTCGGTCTAGGTAGACCTCTACCTCTCTTTACATTATCTACCCGCTCTAGAACTCCACTACGCACCGGCGCCTCGGGAGGCCTCCGTTGAACATGTCCAAACCATCTCAACCGATGTTGAATCAATTTCTCCTCGATAGGAGCCACCCCGACCCTATCCCGAATATCTTCATTCGAACTCTATCCCTTCTAGTATGCCCGCAAAACCAACGCAACATACGCATCTCGGTCACACTTAGCTGTTGGACATGTCGCCTTTTTGTAGGCCAACATTCAAGCACCATACAAAGACGCCGGGCGAATCGCTGTCCTATAGAACTTCCCTTTTAGCTTCTGTGGTACCCTCTTGTCATGCCCTATCATTTAATAATGATTGGTTAAATTTTAGTAGCAGTTGATCTGATCTAATTACAAGTCACCTTTGTTTAGAATGTACCACCCGTCAAGCTCCAATGACGAGCCCGATATTAGTAAAATAGGGTCCAAAAAAAGCTGCAGTCACTTATGCTTCATATTAGAGCTTGTTTATTTGTTAATTTTGAACAAATGAACTTAAGTATTTATCTGCTGTAGTTGTTGTTATTGAAATTAAGTTCTTTTTTTCTGAATGTAATAAATGTCCTTTACTGTATCCACTTTGATCCCTTTCAGAGATTATCAGCAATACATGTACACACCCCGATGTCCTTTACTGTATCCACGTCTGCTGTTCTATGTGCGATGATCTTCTTTGTCTGAATATTCCTAGCCCTTATCTCAGTTACTAAGTTTTCTGAAACCTAACAATGCAGAATTGTTAGAGAGCTTTGATGGATTACCTCAGTTATCTTTCTTTAGTGCATTAGTGCAGTTATTTTTTACTGTAGTTAGGCACAAATGGTTCAGCTTAGATGGGAATTTGTGAACAATATTAAAATGGGAATCTTCACTTTCAGCTATCAACCATGTTTGTTGCCTCTTATGTTCTTCTTTGTGAACTACAGTACCAATCTTCTCTTCCCTTTATGATGTGTGAAATTGACTATTTGGGCCTGATCTAATTACAGGTGTGGAAATGGGCCTGAATCAGTGATTGGTATCCTCGTGAGGGGCGATGATGTTCTACCTTTTCTGAATTGCATGCCATTGAGCAGTTGATGAAGCTGCAAGTATCTAATTAGGGATGACCTTCTCCCCTCCTGAGGCCCATTTAATCTCGGTTTATTTTAGCTTTTCACTATCTACTAATCTAAGGTATGTTTACCTGCAACAAACTGATTACATTTCTGAGACTTTAAATAGTGGTTTACCTTGATTATCTTTCATGAAAATATAGCCTGCAATTTTTTTCTTGCATGAAACTATAACCTGCATTTTTTTTCTAAATAAAAGTAGTTAACTTGCTGCAAATCTCTAAATGTCAATGTTAGGATGAGCCCTTCAGAGTTCATTATACCATATGATCAATATATTCCTCTAAAGACTGAAAAGACATTTGAGAAATTATCAAGGCTCTGATAGTGGCAAACTACAGTTCAGAGGGATGAATACCTATCGAGATGGCTAAGATTGTCAGGACAGTCCTTATCTCCTTGCTCAGCTCTGTTTGGTCATGTTTGAGTGAGATTTTCTGTGAACTGGGGGAAGATGGTGAGCTGCCTTGGAACTGAATTTCTTGTCGATGAGTGATGACACCTGCTAGATCTGATACTAAAAGAACAATCATGCTCCTGCTAGATCTGATACTAAAAAGAACAATCATGCTTGAGTGTTCAAGTCAATAGGAAATGACACCGTTTTTGAGGTCAAAATGTCCATCAGGTATCAGTTTGAAGGACTAGAGTTTTTAGTTTCATAGCAAAAATACGTCACACAGCATCTACCTTCATATAATAGAATTAACAATTTATATGAGTTTAGATATAATCAGCACACTTCCTTTTTATGTTTGCATAATCTGGTGTTTGTCATTCTGAAAACGATTCCTAACCAGAAGGCTAAACGCTGTATCAAATAGTTAAATGACCATTGCAAGAGTGGTGGACCATCAGGTAGATTTAAATAGTTAAATAGATTATCAACCAGAAGCTCGAGTTATTCTTGCCTGAAACCGATTGCTCCACCAAAGGTGTTTATTATGACTCTACTCTTAACCATATTCTAGAGTGGTGGGCCATTAGGTAGATTTAAATATTACGAGTAAAGGTAACTGATTCATGCATATAGCATCTAATTGATTTTTTCCCATTTCACTTTGTATTTTATTTTTTACTGCAACCTCCTTAGGACTTCCTAAAGGTAACTTCTCTATTTATTTTCGTTCTCTCATTCTGCACATGTTTTGTGTTGTATGGCAGGGCTGTGACTTTGCCTCTAAGATATGACAAGATTGCAATCATCTTTCTAGTAGGTATGTTGCTTGCATTCAGGGTTCTAATCATTTGTCTCTCCATATGTGTCATATATTTACTGCCACTGAACATTTGGTCCCCGTCTTCTGGACTGAGCTCATGATTGTGATCCAACTCTAGCCTCACTACCTCCCATAGTCCATCTATAATTTTCACCTCCATCAGTACTGGGCAATCTGTTTTGACTTGTATGTTAGTGTTCCTTTTCTTCCCTTTCCCCTTTGCTTTACGTGCCGTTTCCTCCTGCTCCTCTTGCTCAGCTGTCTTCTTTTTGGGTGGTTCCTTTCCGTACTTATTGCACCTCATCTCCTGCTTGTAGACTTCATCGCTCTTCTTTCTGCTTGTCTATCTTGTTGAGTGTGTCCGATTTACCTTGAAGCCTGCCACGTAGGCATAGACACTGAAGAAATGCATCGCTTCGTCCCTGCTCTCGAATCTCATGCCCATTTGTGGTGTTAGCTTGCTGTCAACCGGGGCATTGTTTCCTTGTGCTGCTGCTCGCTGTTCTTCCGCTATGACTTCTTCAATTTCTTTTTCTAACTCTTCATCGTATGCATCATCTGTAGGCTGCCCATTTATTTCATTTGTAATTGATGGCTCTGCACTTGTTGATGTACAAGACACTGAAGATGATCCTTTGCATGGATTTTCGAAGGTTGATGAAATCTGGATTAGAGTTGTTAAATGGCAAGGTTAGTATTTTTTTTCTTTGAACATGCAGTTTTAAAGGTATCATTTAGTCTATATATATATTTTTTTTTTTAATAGAGTAAGAACAGTACCTGTTGCACTTGCATTGTGTCAAATATGGATGTGGGAACGTATTCAACGTCATTGAATGGTTCATTTGAGATGAATTGGTCTTCATCCTGTGTGTTTTATGCATGTAGTGCATCAGTTTTGAAACTAGTAGTTAAAATGACAACATTGATGTTAAGTTGACAATCCTATTCTATTTTTTTTTGTCTCTTCTTACCTCGTATTCTGTTGGGTATCCGATTTCTGTCTCAAAACTGCTCTGATGAGGTTCTTGTTGCCTTTCGCCAAATCCACCTTGTTGATCTTTGTTGTATACATCTAGCCAGTTGTCCGTCCAGTTTTCCTGCATATATAATTGTTATTGATTTCATATCAAATTTATTTGTTAAAAATTTGATGTCATTAAGTCATGTAATGTAATCAATGTTGTCTTTCACAAGAAATTGATATGTTAATAGAAGGCAATGGGGAGGGGGTGGGGTTTGGGGGGGGGTGTTGTTTTGGTGGTGGTGTCAAATGGGTGAGTATATCTGCGTCCCGCTTTGAGTCCATAGTGATTACTACTGTTTCTAATATATGTATCAGATAGAGATTTTTTTATCTTTTTTGCAGTGTTGTGATGATTCAGTCTCAAGGGGCCACATGATTCAGACTCTGTTGTGCTGTTTTTTTAATGCAATACTTTGTTGTTCTATAGGCATGAAGCTGCAGCCAAGCTATGATGGCTGTTGGTGTAGACGAAGCCACATGTGAGGCCATTTTTGGTCTTGTAAATGGAGCATGGAACATGTGACAGGGAACAACCTTTTTTGGTCTTCAAAACGAGCAAGTTCCCTGTCACAGTGACTACACTAAGTAAGTTTCAGAAGTCATCCTTGATATTGGCATATGAGTTGAATGTAGTCGACCCAATCTTAGTGATCAAGGTGAAACTCACTAGGCTGTTTCGATTTTTCTGTTTCTTGTTCTGGTTGTATCAACACTCCACTCTGCTTCCGGGTCGGTCGTTGCGACTTCACTGATACTAACTAGAGTCTCAATTGATCCTTTTTTTGGTCAGCATATGTGGCCATTACTGAAGGTTGGAGGCCGCTCTGAGACTGGTAGAGGATTCACACTGGTTGCAAATATGAGCATCAGAGATCAGTTCGATAGGATGTAATGCCCTGGGAGGCAGGCATGCATACAGAGCTCCTGATCCAGTGTAAGTGGACAATCCTGCTACGTGCAGTAATCTTTTTTGCTCATCCGATATGCTGCACATTGTTCTGTCATGAAATAACCTGCTGCTTGTGCACTATTAGACATTTGTCTGTCACAATTTTTCTTTACTGAAGGTTTTTTGCTCAATGCTGACCAAGACAATGTCAGTGTAGTTTGGGAGGAAGACAGAAGGGTAGTGTAATGCTAGTTTTCAGTGAAATTTGCTGTTTGTTTAGGCCTATCTTTGCTTTTTCAAAATTCGGGTGGATTTGAAGGTTTTCCCACCCGATTTTTGACATGTCAAAATTTGGGTGGTTTTGGACCAAAATCCACATGGGTGGAAAAAAGGTCCAAACCACCTAGGTTTGAAATAGACAGACTCCAAATTAAGTGGCTAGCTTTGCTCGTGGATTGAAAACAACTCGATCCTGTCCTTCTCCGTGTGCGCTTTAAACAGCGACGCGTCTGGATCTGGCACGTACGTACCGCCATGCATGCGCGCCATCATGCCCTCCGTGTACCGCCTTGGTCGGGATTAGATCTGCTAGCTCGGTTGACCCGTTGACGCGCGTGTACTACTCTTTGACTAGCTCGTGTGAAAAGCTACAACGTGTGGTCTGTACGTGTCAAACGCGGCTTGTTAATTTGTCTTCAGGGGGAAAAAAATAAAAAATACAAAATTCGAACCGCAGGTACGTTATATTGGTAAGCCAGCAAGTTATAGTGGTGTTCCTTTTATGCTTAGATTTACAAGCTGGTACAGGATATTAAGATTCAGATTCCGTGTAAATAAATCTTACTATTACTAATTGGAGGCTCCAATGAAAACTCCACGTTAATCCTCATGAGATGCTTTCTAGAAAAATAGATAAATCCTAGAAATTCTCATAATAATCGAAAAACATCCGGCCATCCATCCGAGGAAGCCTCTAACAATGATAGCAACACGATCAATTTTATTTTCGAAAAAATTACCCACATTTGCCATTACTAAACACAATAAAATAACTCCCCAAATGTATATATAAATTACCCACCACTGCCATTTTTAAAGATTTATTATACAATTTTACCTAGATATCTAAGACCAAATTACACGTTAAAAAAATATCCTACGCTAAAACCTATTGCCGCCGGTGCCTCCTCTTAGCTTTGTCTTTCTATAGCTTGGAGGAACCTATTGCCGCCGCCGGCTCATCCTCTGCTATCACACGCTCAATCCCAAAAATGAAGTCACGAATATTGCCTGTCTCTTCCTGATCAACTATTTGGAGACATAGTTGCATGAGGTCCGGACCCTTTTCTTTCCTGGTCTACTATTTGGAGTAGCTGCAATCGATTGGTATTTTGATGTTCTATTCTGGACTGTGGACCTGAAAAGAGGTGATGTATCAACCCCTAGCGCAACATCTATTGACAATCTGATGTAGTTACGCAACTGTGGTAGACCCTGCCATTCGTCCGTCCTCCATAAGCGTTGTAGATCAGTAGGTGCATGGAACTCCAGTGCAAAAAGTTCATCAAACCAGCCGTCAACAAGAACCACATGTAGACACGCATGGACCATGAATGAGAGTATGGATCTGCATGTACAATCTCGCTTGCTCGCCCTGTTCTGTATCCTCGCCACCTACGAGATGAAGATGACAAGCATTTGGCAATCAAAAAGCGTTTCAGACTTTCAGTGTACTAAAGCCTAAAAGGTGAAGCAGCATCATGTCACCATATACAGGTGAGATCACAAATTTTGAATGCAAAAGTTCTTTCCAACATTATTATTTAATCTCTCTCTCTATATATATAGCTGCGCACGTAATTCATATATATGTACTAAAGTATACAGTTTACCTGTCATAATCAAAGTCAAATCGGCACTGGCTCTATTCCGAAGACGGTGTACGGAGCTTGCTGGTAGAATGTGGAAAACTGGAGTATACATATTTATCAGCAACACCAACTATAGCATAGACAGATCATGCACGAAGCTTGGCGGACATGGATGACGCATTCAACATAGTTTCTTCATCATCAACTTCATCTGTCAATGTCGGAAAGTCATGTGGATCATCGCACAGTTTGCAACGACCTGTGGAAATCCAAGACTGGGTGTTCCACAAACGAGGAGGGTGATGGTGTGCATGTCTTCGTGAATGGGTGAAAAACTAATCTGATTTTGCCTGCTCTCCATGTGTGTTGGCTGGTATTGTGTAGCTCCAGCCATATGATGGCGAGGATGGAAAACGAGGCGACAACAATCGGCAAGGACGCCATCGACAACAACTCCACATCTACATTGGCGACACCATGACAGGGCAACGTTGAGGCGTAGTACGGACACACCAGCATTATATCATGGGGACGACGAGGGAGATCAATGTGAAGAAAGAGATTGGTGGGAACACGCATGCAGCCGTGATATGAATTCCTACATCCACGACATCTAGACATCTAATTTGCCCAATCCAACATGTTGACTAAAGGTACAACCATCTTTGCTAGATCCCATAATTTTGATTTGTCTATCTGCGACATACATGATATGATCCTTATTGAAAATTAGGAATAACATTTATTTTAAATTTAACGTCATCGATTACTACATGCCACAAATATTTTTTGATACAATATGTCCTTATTGACCATAAGGTGATTTTTATTATATTAATAGTAATGTCACCGAATTACTTCTAATTATATGTTATTGATGCTACAAAATTAGAGAATCCTTATTCAACCCCTAAGTTTGCATTCAAATTACACATACATGGTACCATGAAAGATAATGTAAACTAATACAGATCTATATAATTTGTACTTGAACTACCCACTTCAATCGGTACCCAAAAAAAAAAAATGTCTCAAATCGACATGTAATACTGATATAAAGCTATTACGGACAATCATTCGACATCCATGAGTTAAAATATTATTACAAATATTTATTTTTAATAAGCTTATCAATGGTGGAAATATATCCTTTCCAATCAACGTAGCAATGACACTTACAATTTACTTTAAGATATATTAACACTTATGACAATAAATTTTGTAAGTGGTTGTCCTTAAAAAGTTTGAACATGTCAATTGAAACATTATATCATATGAATATTAATAACTTAATTTTAAGAATTATTTGTTCAACAAAACCATATTAATACCATACAATAATTTCAACATCTTGAGTGCCATGGTGCATCTTTGAAACAACTGTTTATGACATTGTCAAAACTAAGAGGGTCGCCGATGACTTAGAATATTCTTATTTCTTAACAAAAAGAAGAAAATTTTGAATAAACGATACAATAAGCATTAAAATTTCAAATTATTACGTATAAAAAATATATTCCAACAACTAGATCGAGAAGTAAAAGGTTAAAAGTACTGATTTTTTATGATATCACGTAGAAAGGGTTGACATAAGTGTTTATACACTTTATGTTTATTTGTGTTTCAAATTAATACATATGGTGCTAAGAAATATTAACCATAGAAATTATTACCATGAAAATGGTACAAGTAAAAAGATAGATTCTAAAATTCTTAAGGTCTAAAATATTCTGCGTCAAATTGGCGGTAGGCTATAATCACCATTGTAAATAATAGCTATTATATCTGAAGAGTTAATAAGGTTAAAATTTAGGAAAAAAGAATGAAAATTGAGGTTCATGTCGTCAAAATATAGATTGCACTACCTTGGCAAAAAAAAAGTAGACCGTAGCTAAAACTATCATGGTTTTAGTAAATGCTTCCCTCTTAAAAAAAGTAAATGTTTCAACTAAATGTATATTGAAAATACATAGAGGGGCTATGTAAAGAAACAAAACCTATAGATAAATCAATATTTGATAGATTATCATATTTAAATAAAGACTATAGATTACCTATTATAGCTATTATTTTACAAAATTAGTGAGAGAGAGAAAGATATTTGATATAAGTAATTCTTATTAGTTAGTATCACATAAAATTCAAACCGCGGGAGCACGGGTTGGTGAACTAGTTATTAATAAGTAACAAATAAAAAACGTACTAGGGCATTTTTTTTAACGCGTTCTCATGTTTTTTTTTTTTTTTTATTTTTTGTAGTATGGGGGGGGCCAGGGGATATAATGTTAATGACAGACTGACAGTACTTACTAGTATGACTTGAGTGTCGTCGGCTTAATTTGAGTCCAAATGCATGCACGTGAGGTAAAAGTGCGCAAGCACGTTTTTATTTCCAACATTCCACACATACATGATGGGTAGTAGTGCTCACATGCTAGTAGTACGGAGAACTATACAGTACTCCTCCCTGTGGAGTGTGGACAGCTTTTTAGGCCTACGTGGCAACGATCAGCACAGGTTCCTCGAAGTAGCATGAGGCCGTCACCAATGGTTAGCTTTATTTCATTTATCTAGATGTGACATGGCGTGGAAAAGTAGGAGAGAGAATAGTCATTAGGCTTACGTGTAAATAGGCTAGACTATTTCCAATGGAAGCAAGAACGTGTGAGATGAGCGTGTGGGTCACCAATATAAAATAGTTTTTTTGTTTTTGTCTCTCACCTCCACATCCCGACTATTAAAAATTTGAAATCTTATTTATTACCATTGTGGACGCCCTGACTAAAAAGCTGATGCCGCGTGTTCACGTGCTCGTCACACTTCACTTGGTGCTGCCTCTCTCAGTCTCTCCTGATTGGATGATCCATATCTCCTCGTATTGGCCCTCGCTCCTTCACTCAACCAGCACAGACACTATACCATTATCCCTGTCTTCGCGTTGGTCACATTGGTAGGTTGACCCGTTGACGTGTACAGTAATACTTTTTGGTAAACAGCAACGTCGTCGTATGGGTCACACCTATCCCTGCATATAATTCATCATTAGTTAGCAAGTGGCCGGCATATGGAGGGTGTTCCTTTTGTGCTTAGATCGAGCTACTATCTGCTGCGACGTGAGGGCCTAAAAAGTTGAAAGTAAACTTCCTAACTCGCTGTGAAAAGTTAGAACGTGTGGTGTGTACATATCTTGCAATTCGATCAGTGTCACATTGACTCGTATACATGCATGCATGCATGGCAGACATACAGTTCGTAGTAGCATGCATCGTGTTAGTGGTAGCTAATCGGTGTGATAGATCCTGACGCGTTGCTAGCTGGTTAAAGCAACACGGAGAAGGACGGGGTTAGTCTTCAATTCATCATCAGCAGCAACAGCAAGGTAGCCACTTTGTCATGCTGGAGCGTACGTTATGCCATCTACTGCTATATCTGTCTCCGCAAGTACTACTAGTGGTGGTACGGTGTTCCTTTTTATATATGCTTGCTGAGCAACTCCAACCATCCCTCCTAAAAATAGCTAAAAATAGATAGCTAACTTATAAAATTTGAGAGCCCAAATTTAAAATTAACTCTAGTGGAATGAAATGGACTCCCATTTTCATTTAAAAGGTGGATAGGAGGCTTCTATATGTAGCTAGCTATATAGGTCCACGTGAGGGAATTTTAGGAGGGCATGAAAAATTTAGGAGCTCCACTAGTGTTATTCTCAACTAGAGAATAGGAGGCTCCACTGGAGTTGCTCTTCGAGCTACTAGTAGCGAGTACAAGATATATTCAGATTCGTAAATAAACTATAGCCGAGCAGCTTTTTTCACGCGTTCTCACGTATTTCGTATACGCAGGCAGTATGACAATGACCAGAGGAGGGTATATACATACACCTAGCTATGCTTGATGCGCTATGTGTGTAGGAGTAGATGTATACTCCTTAGTTGTGGATGCTTTAATGAGTAGTACAGATATTCACTGTTAATGACTGAAGGCTAGTCGTTGGATTAATTTGACTCCCACCCACATGCATGCATTCACGTGACGTAAAGTGCATGCGCAGGCACGTTTATTTCCACACATAATAAATTTCTTAATACCGTACGTAGTCTACATCGGTCCACTATTCCCTCTCGACAGTTTTTCTAGCTAGGCGTGGTGACGAGTAACACAGGTACCTCGGTAAGAGCTGATGCCGCGTGTGCACGTGCCAGTACTTGGGTGCTGCCACGCTCGCTCCTGATTCGATCATGTCTCTTCGATCGGATTGGCATCTGCTGTCCCAGACTAGTCTATTTAAGCAGAATCCGCTTCCTCAGAGCAACTCTAATGGCCCCTACTTGAGCCCCTACCCTAAAATTTAGAATTTTTGACAAAAAAACAAACTCCAATGGAGCCCCTACTTGAGCTCCTATTTTACATGTCCTCCCAAATTTTAATCTCGGACCCCTAGTCCCAGGAAGCCCCCTACTGTGGGTCCCACATCGATTTTTCCCTTCCCCGCACGCACTACCCGCACGCGCCGCTGCGCCGGGCATCTCTCCACTCAGCCGAGCGCCGTCGCTTCCCGTCAGTTTCTCGCCACACCCGAGCCCGGCACACCGCACGGGCATCTTCGCTGCCGTCAGCTGCGGCGCAGCGCGCCGCTACTCCCACCGCCCAGGCCACCGCCAAAGGCCGCCACCCCTCTGACGCACGACCGACGGCGCGCGGACGATCCACTAGTCTCGTCCGTCGTCCCCGCCTCGCAAGAACGGCACACCCTCGGCTCCGAGGCCCGATCAGCGTCGCTGGAGCAGCGAGCACGGACACCACCTCCTCGGAGCTCCGTGTGGCCGCCCGCACCACTGCGGCGTCATCGAACGCCGGTAGGAGCTTCGAATCGGCTCATGGAGGAAGCGCCGCTAGCCGGCCGGGTCGCCCACCACGGCCGCCGCCCTCTCGCGGGCGGTCCCGCGGCCCCGTGCCCCACCTCGCTCCCCTTTGACCGAAAGCGCCGCCGCCATGGGCATCGCTTCCCTCCCGACGCCGCCGGACCCGGCGGAGACGGATGAGCGTGGACGGAGCGTGGATAGGGTCCCGCGATTTGTTTTCCACTGGAGTTGTAACCAATTTTAGGCCTCTAATTTTTTTTTTAAATTTAGGCTGGCCTGCAAATTTGATTTTAGGGGGCCTAAAATGGGAGGTACCACTGGAGATGCTCTCAGCGCTTGTCACCTAAGTATCTCCTTACTTGTACCACTACCACACTCACCACATAACCTCTCCCTCTCTCTCGTCGATCTGCGTTGCTACCTGCTCTCCCTGCCTATTTTCTATTTAAGCAGCATCTGCTTCCTCAGTTTGTCACCCGCCACTTGGACCACTACCACCCCAAAGCTTCTCCCAAATTGCCACCACAAAGAAAAAAAATACACACACAGTCTCTCTTTCGTCGATCTGCATTGATGACGAATGATCTAACCCCGTACTACGTCGTCGACCACGACGACGACGCTGGGTGGAACCGGGACCAGATCAGGGACTCCCTGCGGCGTACAGCCCCCCGGCAGCAGCAGGAGGAGCTGCCACAGAACTTCAACCGCACGCTGCGGGTGAATCTCGGTGGGCCCCCGAACGTAAGCAGCTGGTATTCTTTGAGGACCGCTACACTGGCCGCTTCCTACCTCCAGCCGTGGTTTCGTCCGCATGCGATCCTAGAGGCGGTCGAGCAGCTCATCGTCACCGACGAGGACAACGCCACTCGGGGGTGGACCTTGGAACAGATCAAGGACTCCTTGATGGGGGTGCAGACACACCGGAAGCAGCAGGAGATGGAGGAGGAGCTGCCACAGAACTTGTTCGACGCCACGCTATGGGCTGAGCTCACTAAGCTCCTCCAGATAGGCGATCTTAAGGTCGTGGAAGTCGGTGGCGAAGAGCACTACACGTTGTCCCTCCCTACCTCCCACAGTGGTTTCGCCCAGAGGAGGTCCTGCAGGCGGTCGAGGCGCTCGACGTCATCAACAACGCCGGTGGGTGGAGCTGGGAACATATCAGGGATTCCTTGAAGCAAAAATACCAGCCGGATCAGCCACTGCCGCCGGACTTCGACACCGTGCTGCGGGCGATGCTCTCTGTGTTCCACCAGAAGGGCCATCTTACCTGTGGAGGCAGTGGCCCGCGGAACTACGTGCGGCGGCAGGCCCCGGCAATTTACATCCCTGGCTATCTCTGGTGCTATTATCTCGGCTACAAGCTGGGCGCCAATGACACCTTGGATGACTCTGACCGTGGCCAGCAAATAAGGCAAGAGGAAGCATATATGGCGAATAATCTCAGCTCGTGGTTGAGTCCGCAGATGGTCCTGGAGGAGGTGGAGCGGCTCTGCCTCGACGACGACGCCACCACCGGGTCGACCCTGAAAGAGATAACAAACTCACTGAAGCAGACACATCACCAGGACCTGCCATATCGTCACTTCGACACCATGCTGCGGGTGACGCTCACTAGGCTCTGCAATAGAGGCTATCTTAGGCTGGTCGCACTACGAGAATCGCTTCTTTTCGCTTGAGTGCGAAAACCTTTGCCGAAAGTGGAAAAAGTCGGGCACTCCTCGGTAAAGAGCATCATCTTTGCCGAGTGGCATACTCGCGACTCGGCAAAGACTCCTTTGCCGGTGTGCCAAACACCGGCTCGGCAAGTGTACCACACTCGGCAAAATAAACCTTTGCTGCGGAGCGTAGCCCTCGACGCAAACAACTACACTTTCGGCAAACAATACTTGAGCCAAACGGTCACGCTTTTAGCCGTTACCTTTGCCGAGTCTTGTGGCGTTAAGCACTCGGCAAATTATGTGATTTTTTGCGAGTGCTTGACAGATATGTTTCGGCAAACATGGTCTTTGCCGCCGAGTGCAACTCTTGGCACTCGGCAAACCATTAATTTTTTTGTTTTTTCGTCCCCATATTTTTGTGTGGACTTGGTACAGTAATTACATCTCATGTTGAGGATTTGGAACAATTTCAAGTTGTTTTGCTATATTTCATGAATTATTTCTTTTTTCTTGCATTTTACGGACCACTCCAAATTTGAACCGCAGGTACATGAAATAATGGAATGTGGTCATTCAAAAATTACTATTCATGATGTTTGGCGTATGTTTAGGCTCAATCCAGGGACTCGCGCGAAATTACGAACATTTATGTGTCGAACATGACGAAGTTACGTATGGGGAAAAGTGTTTTTAAATTCTATAAAATCCAAACGAAGTTTAAAAAATCACTCTAAACTTGGTGAGGTGTCTTGTCATCTCATGAGGAGACTGTGGTAAAAATTTAAAAAGTTTCGAAAGCAAGTTGTGACGTCGGATGCCTAAAACCTCGAGATCCCCACACTTGAATTCCAAAAACCCTAATCACCCCCTTTCCTATATTTCAAAATCTAAACAAAATTTGAGAAAATTTCCAAAAGTTAGTTTGTAGATCTTGTTGAGATGAACAAAAGCTATGTACAAAGTTTTTCAAGTTCTTACAAGATTTTAAAAGTAATTTTGAATTCAAATTTTAAAAGTTTGACCCCATTTCAAAAAGTCATATTTAGAGGCTGAATTTGAAAATCTTCCAATTGTGAAAATTGTAGATCTTCAAAAATTAAGGCAAGTTGCTTTTTGGAAATTTTTGAGTTCAGTTCAAATTTTGGGAGTAATTTTGAAAATTCAAAGTTAGGGTTAGAGATGAACAAAGAACCCGACCACTCTCCCTTCGCCACCGCCAAGAAGCCAAGGCACACTGGCCCACCGGCGAAGCTTCGCTAAGCCGGCCAGCTCAGGACCTTCAAGGGACGCCCCCGACCACCTGTCCGACCCCTCCCTCTTATAAATAGGCGCCGACGCCGCCGCGTTTTCTTCTTTTTCCCAATTCGCCGCCGTCGGCCACCGTCCACCCGTCGCGTCGTTGCATCTTTTGCCAAACCAGCTTCTCTAGCCGCCGCAATTTCCTTACCTCCCTCGAACTCGGTCGCAACCCCGCCGCGATCGCCCGCGACGCGTAGTCTTCCCCAAGTCGGTCGGCGCCGCCATTTTTGCCACCCCGCCGTCGACGGCTCGAAATGGTGAGCTTTGCTTGCCTTTCTCTGCGTTTTTCCTCCTCTCGAAGATGTATTTGTGGATCGACTTCGCTCTTGCCCACTCGTGACCCCGCGACGCCGAGGGCACGAACCGAGCCGCCGTCCGCCGTCGCCGTCGTCGACGACGAAGCTCCACCGCGTCCCCGTCAAACGGTCGCATCTCGTCCCCCGGTGAGCCCCGCCGCCCTCCTCCCTTTTGCTTTCTTTAGTCCATCGCCGGGCGGAACGCCGGCCGCACCGCCGCAGCGGCGTAGCACCGCGGCATCGCCGGTGAGCACGCCAGCCAGCCCAGCGCGTGCTGTGCGTACCGCCGCCGCGCGCCAACACATCATTCCGCAGGGCGGGCCGGCCGCATTCACCGAGCACAGCAATATGAACAAAGAGCGGGCCATAACAAATGATGGGCGTTGTACGCGATGCGGGCCAAGATTCAACCCGAGACCTTTTTCAATTTTGAAATGTTTTATTCAATTTCATTTATTTGAATAGTGTTTGATTTTCTAAATTTTGTATAAATTCAAATACTAGCTCAAAAATTCTCAAAATTTTTGTGTAGTCTTCCCATGGGTATCATCCATGAAAAATTTGAAACTTGAATTTTGAATACTTTTGACATGATTTAAAAATACAAAATTTAATTAAAAAATGCATCTTCCTTGATTTTTAATAATTATTTTATTTATCCAAAAATCATGAAAATTATTTTGGTATTGTTTTATGATATGATCTACCTATACAAAAATTTTGAGCTTGTTTTGAGAAAATTAAAATATTTATTATTTCATGCCCTATTATTTCATGTGTAAAACAACTTGTTTAATGTTTTATAATTTAGGATTTAGGGTAGATTTTGGGTTGTTTTGTGAACCCTAAACCACACTCTTGTTAGATGGTCCTTGAGAACTCCTTAGGCAATGGTGATGATATCTCGTGAGAGTAGTTCAACAAGTTGGTTTTGTTAGGTTGCAACTTTATCATGAAGGAAAGTTGTACTCAAGTGTTTATCATTTCATGCACTCTCGCACCTCATGTTTATATGCATAGCATCATGTTAAGCATATATTATTCTTTCGTATAATGAACGAAGGAGATCGTGAAGTTGTTGATCGTGCCTCCGAAGAAGGCTATCTTGTTGACCCGAGTTCTCGAATATCGTGATCCGTCCGTCCGAGTCAAGTTACTTCATCGATCAAGGCAAGCCCCGATTCATTTAAACTTTCCTTGTGTTTTACAAAACTTTATATCACCTTTGCTTAATCTATTGCATTAGGTGATAGGAGTTGAGTGATAACCTAATTACTTGCATTATCATCCTTGATTATTGCAATATCTACCTTGATAACCCGTTTTGGTTAAAATGCTTAGAAAGGCTTAGCCATGCTAAATTAGTTAGTTTTTTTGAGTCAAAATGTGACAAGTCTCTTATAATAGCCCGAATGGGCATTTGATGAGAAAGGATGTTATATGATGAAACCATCTTGGGATATGGTGTTTAATTTGAGACCGGTCGGGTAATTTGCATTGAGAATGGAGTCTCGGTGTAGTATTTCCGGCTTGTCGATTAAGGACCGCGTGTAGGCCCGCGGTAACGCAGACTATGGGAACGCACCGCGCCTCGGGTCTTTTGGCCAATGGCACGCTGTCAGGGCGCCGCCCCGGGGACGGTCCGAACTAGTTCCAACCTCATACTTCGGTAAGCCCAATCTTGGGGTGTCAAATCGTAAACGCACAACCGCGCCTTTGGGAGTGGAGAGATGGCGGGAGTACATGTTACCCTCGTGGGTTAAAGTCCCGGATTGGAGGTGTACGGTACTCTCGGGTGGCGTGGGACGCGGTTCCGTTTTGAGTATCAAGAAAGGGTTGATATATGCAAGCTTAAGTGCTACATATGTCGTGGTGGAAAGAACTCCCCATTTGGGTTAATCGATTTGAAATCGCCGTGCTTTCTCGGATATGGAGACTTCGGTTTCTCGACTTATATCGTAGTTTAATTATGGAACTATGAAGAGATGGAAAAAGTGATGGAATATCTACAAAGTATGTGCTCTAGTATAAGATCACCTAGAATAGGTGAGAAACTAAATTGGGATTAAAATGTTGAAAGTAAGGATTCACTTCTAGTAAGCTTTTCTCGCAAACGAGTCCTTGATTCTTGCTAAAAGCCTTACCTTGAATCCTAATAGACCAAAGATTCCCGAAGTCTTCTCCTATTTTCTTTAGTCGGGTAAGTCTTGTTGAGTACTCCCGTACTCGGGGTTTGTTAACCTATGTTGCGGGACCGGGTAGTCATGTTCAGATTGGACCTTGTTGTATGACGATCCATCGGGAGGATAGTGATGAAGAGTGAGAAGAGAGACCTGTAAGGTGGTCTAACAAAGTGTATTTTATGTAATAAACTTTCGACTACTCCTACTTTTTATATTGTAAAACTTATTTTAAATAAAAGGTTGTAAAACTTATTGTAATATAAGTCTTCCCCTGTTTTACTCGATTATGTATGAAAAACTGTTGTAATATCAAGCAATGACCTCCTAACGGATCCCTGGTTGGAATAGTTAATAGTGCTTTTCGGGTTATAGGTGCACATATGTGACTATTAAAGGTCGTTGAACCGATAATTAGTACATGTGGGCCCCTGTAATTTGGAAGGTTCTACATTACGGCGCATCGAGCCTCCGTTACCGTTATTCTTGTAGCATTACTTTACAAAACTTCAAAAGGATTTGGGTCAAACTAGTTTTATTCTTACTTTGGTCCAAATTGCTTATCCTCTTATCTTATTGTATTGAAAAACTTTCTTATCCACTTTCAAAAGAATATAAGTGGAGTAGCATTATATATTGCCCTATTTACACAATCTTTTAATGTCAAAGTCTTTATTGATTGTCACGTAGGTTCGATTCATGCATCATGTTTAAATCATTTGTTAATGTTTACCTTCCCTTTAAGGTGGTTTGGGTAAACTAGTATTAACCTTATTCTTGCTAACCCTTAGATTCTCCCACCGAATCTTGGTAATCTAATCGTAACTATTCTACGGGATGGCCCGTACCAAAATGACTCCTAGGAAGAACGGGACCAAAAGGGCGTCCCCATCACCAAACTTGAAAGAAGAGATGATCCTGAAGCAAGCACTAGTCAAACAAGAACTCTCGAAGGAAGCAAAGAAGCAAGCACAAGAAAGATCTTTAAAAAGAAATTGAGCGCTGACCAAAGAATTGGATGAAGCTACCAGGGATAAGTGCCGTGATGCAATCCAAATTGGAAAACTCCAAGTCGAGTTGGATCGACGTGCTCAAAACTATGGGAAGTGTAGTCGGGCATTGATTGAGACGGTCCATGAGAAGACAAAGACTTCAAAGCATCGGTGTGACCATTTAATTCAAGATAATCATAATTTGGTGGCTTATGCAATTCAACCGAAGCCCAAGAAGTCAATCGAATATGCAAATTCAGCATATGAATGATCTTCTCAACCCAAATCATCAACCCCAAGCGGTATAAGAGGATTTGGGTGTGGTAATCCAAGAGGATGTGGAAGAAGAGGAGAATCCGAAGCAATGGAGCCTCACGTTAGTGACAATGAGTCGAGAATGACCCTTAAACTAGGAGTGAGGTTTTGTAGAATATGTATCATAGCTTTGTTTAATAGTAAGTTACTTAGATGAGCCCCGGATAGATGTAGAATGGAACCCCTATTTTAAGAATAAGTGATATGTGTTGTTTCTGTTTGTTTTTCTTTTGAAGTTCAATAAAGCTGGTTGGGTGTTATATAGTTTTGTTTTAAAAGCAGATGCCTCAATCCAATGCTAGTGGTTCAAGGGTCGCTCCTCCACCGGTCCCAACCAATCGGCCGAGGCTATTGCGGCCTTAGTCCGCACTTCTCGAGAAAAATTCTCGTATGTTGCTTCAGGCTACTACGGAAAATTCTCGGTTGGTACGAGAAATGGCCCAACAAAATCAGAATAACAATCGTTGTGGCCACAAGGGCCGACATCATGAAGAAGATGACACTTCTTATCCCGAGTTCACCGGCACAAAACCTCCAATCTTTAGTAGAACCGACGAGCCGTTTAGAGGCGGATGATTGGCTTCGTGCTATGGAGCAAAAGTTTGAGTTAATGACTTGTACGGATCATGAAGCCCCTCTTTCTTTGCACAACACTTCGAATATCGCCGGAGCTTGGTGGAATAATTTCAAAGCCGAAAGCAACTGGCTGGACATCAAATCACCAGGATGAATTTAAGCATGCCTTTCGTGCTCATTTCATTCCAGCAGGAGTTATGGCCAAAAAAGTTAGATGAGTTCTTAGCTTTAAAGCGAGGAGAAGACTCGGTACTTCAAAGATGTTGGCAAGTTTAATCATTGTCACAAAGATGCCACGCGCTTGTGAATTCGGATGGAAAGAAGGAGTGGTTCATCCGAGGCCTTCATCCAAAGCTTCATGCTATGATGAATATCCGTGATACGGATTCTTATCATGATATGGTAAACATGGCAATATCTTGTGAGGAAAAGAATCGCGGTTCTTATGGAATATGAACAAAAGGAGGAAAAAGAAAAAGAAGAATTTACCCTCTTGGATATTCTCGTGGTAATTCAAAACGCCGAGAATGATTTACCATCCCGTTAATCATTTTCGCCCCTCTTATCGCCCACCACGTTTCCAGCCTAGACACGATTAGTCATTTGTCCGACTCGCCGCAGCCTCTTCCTTACCCACGTCGGTAGAATGCCCCCGTCATTCGTGAACCCTACTCCACAAAGCCACACTCCCATTTGTTATAATTGTGGAAAACTCCGGTCATTATTCTCGAGAATGCCCCAATCCTCGAAGGTATAACCCGTGTTATCGATAGCTTCGAAGTCACCGCAACAGAGTAACAAGAATAATAATCGAATGCTCGAAGGGAAAGGGTGAAAAGAAAATCGAAAAGTGTAATCGCACTAATGTGGAAGAAATACCGGCGGGGGAACCAATCATGATGGGTATGTTCCCCGCCGCTAAACACCGCAAAGTAATATTATTTGATTCCTGCATCGCATACATTTATCAAGAAAACATTTGTGGTGAAAAATGAGATAGCCATCGGGGAAATGAAAGATGAATTCATTATACACTCACCGGGGACGATGAGTACTAAAGAAGTGGTATATCAAATCCCCATTACATTAGGTGGATATGATTTCCCCACTAATATGATAGTTCTAAAGGATCAAGATATAGACGTGATCCTTGGTATGAACTCGGCCGCACCATTATGGTACTATTATAGATACCATCAATAGAACTGTCAAAGTAAAGTTACCCGAGAAAATTCTAAACTCCTTATCCAACTTCCAATTGTAAAGAGGGCGCTTGAAAAGTATGTGCAACTTGTGTTAAAGAGATCGAAGACATCCCAAGAGTATGTGAGTTTCCGGATGTATTTCCGGATGATTTGCTGGACTACCACCGAGAGAGATGTTCAATTCAGTATAGAATTGAAACCGAACCGCTCCCATCTCGAAGAGCTTATAGAATGGCACCAAAGGAATTAGCCGAAAATGAAAACTCGTTACAAGAGTTAATAGAAAAAGGATTTATTAGACCAAGTTCTTCACCTTGGGGATGTCCAAATTATTTTTGTGAAGAAGAAGGATCAGACTTTGAGGATGTGTATAGATTATCGCCCACTTAATGAAGTGACGATTAAAAACAAGTACCCCCGCCCGGATTGATTTACTCTTTGATCGCTTAGCGGAGCCAAAGTCTTTTCCAAGATTGATCCGAGATCGGGTATCATCAAATCAGGATTAAACCCGAAGATATTCGAAGACCGCATTTACCACTAGATACGGTCTTTATGAATATTTGGTTATGTCTTTTTGGTTTAACAAATGCCCCGACTCATTTCATGTATCCGATGAATACAAAGTGTTTATGTCGAACCGGACAAGTTCGTGGTGGTGTTTATTGATGATATCCTTGTTTATTCGAAGAATGAAGAAGAGCATGCAGAGCATCTCAGAATAGTTTTAAAACGATTGAGAGACCATCAACTGTATGCTAAATTTAGCAAGTGTGCCTTTTGGCTGAAAGAAGTACAATTTTTGGGTCATGTGCTATCATCGGAAGGAGTTGCGGTGACCGAGTAAAGTGAAAGATATCCTCAACTGGAAACCACCCACAACTGTTCATGAAGTTCGTAGTTTTCTTGGAATGGCGGGATATTACCGCCGATTTATTCGACTTTTCTAGAGTAGCAAAGCCTATCACGGAATTGTTAAAGATCGGACTAAGTTTGTATGGTCACCAGAGTGTGAGCAGGCTTTTCAGACATTGAAGAAAGCACTAACCACTGCCCCAGTTTTAGCTCAACCAGACATTGAAAAGCCATTTGACGTCTATTGTGACGCGTCTGGTATTGGTATCGGTTGTGTGTTAATGCAAGAAGGCAAAGTCATTGCTTATGCATCACGCCAACTAAAGCGCCATGAAGAGCATTATCCAACCCATGATCTAGAGCTAGCAGCAGTGGTTCATGCTCTAAAAATCTGGCGTCATTATCTACTGGGTAATATTTGTCATGTATATACTGACCATAAAAGTCGGAAGTATATCTTTACCCTGTCAGATTTGAATATGCGCCAGAGAAGATGGCTAGAGTTAATTAAGGACTACGACATAGAAGTGCATTACCATCCTGGAAAGGCAAATGTTGTTGCCGATGCACTCAGTCGGAATCCTCAGTGTAATTGTCTTATGGCTAACATAAGGGATAGAACTCTATGTCAGGAACTGGAGAAACTAAATATAGGAATTGTTGAGCATGGTATGGTAACCAATGCTACCATGGAATCAATCATCAAGTATCAGGTTATTGATGCTCGAAGATAAGTAAAGGCATAGCACATATCAAAGAAAAAGTTAGAAGTGGAAAACCCACTTGTTTCGTAATTGATGAGTCGATGTGCTATGGTTTAAGGATTGTTTAGTAGTACCAAAGAATCCTCGAAGTTACGCCAACAAATCCTGGATGAGCTCATTTAACCAGATATTCTATTCATCCCGAAGTACCAAGATGTATCGGGATTTGAAATGAGATTTTGGTGGACAAAAATAAAGATTGAGATTGCCCGATATGTAGCCGAAAGTGTGACACTTGTCGGCCGAGTAAAAGTCGCGGCACATGAAAGCAGCAGGACAATTGCATCCTTTGCCGGTCCCCTCTTGGAAGTGGGAAGAAATCAAGATGGATTTTATTGTTGGGTTACCCGAACAAAGAAAAGGACTCAACTCTATCCGGGTTATAGTTGATCGACTTACTAAGATAGCTCATTTCCTACCAAGTAAAAGATGGATATAGAGCACTAGATTATGCAAATCTATATGTCCAACGAATCTTCAGTCTACATGGTGCACCTAAGCACATTGTAACAGATAGAGGTTCATTGTTTATGTCCAAATTCTGGAAGCAGATGCAAAGGTCACTTGGTACCAAATTAAACCATAGTTCGATATCATCCCCAAACGGCAAGCAGACGCATGTAAAAGAGTTAATCAAATTTTAGAAGATATGTTGAGAGCATATATTCCTAATTATTCAAAAAAAGTGGGATGACTGTTTACCGTTAGCAGAGTTTGCTTACAATAACGCTTATCAAGAAAGTATTCAAATGGCACCATTTGAAGCTTTATATGGTCGCAGATGTAGAACCCCATTACATTGGTCGAACCTCGAGAAAGATGGTTCTACGGAGTAGATCTAGTAAATGAAGCCGAAGAGAAAGTGAGATTTGTGCAAGATAAATTAAAAGAAGCACAATCTCGATAAAAGAGTTATGCAGATAAAAGGCGTAGATTTCTGAATTTGAAGTAGGAGATTATGTGTACTTGAAAGTGTCACCCATGAAAGGAGTAAATCGTTTTGGAGTTAAAGGAAAACCGGCACCTCGATATATTGGTCCATTTCAAATCTTGGAAAAAACAGGGACCGCTTGCCTATCGACTTAGATTGCCGTAAAGATTATCAAAGAAGGCATGATGTCTTCCATGTATCTCGCTTGAAGAAATGCTTACGAGTACCGGATCGAAAGTGGTTGATTTCAAGACGTTACATTGGAACCAGATCCGACCTACTCTCAATATCCTATTCGATCCTAGATCGAAAAGCGCCGAAGTCACCCGGCGTAGAACTATCAAATGGCACAAGATCCAATGGAATCAACATTCGGAAGAAGAAGCTACTTGGGAATCTAAGACTTTCTAACGGAAAATTTTCCCAAATTCTCACTTTCTTAATCCTTGTAAATGTAAGACCTCTTCTTGTTTTATGAAATAGTTTGAGATGTGTTTGCTTGACACATTTCCCTTTGCCGTTACTAAACCCTAAGCTTTAAATCTCGGATCGAGATTTCTTTATGGGGAAAGGGTCAGAACACCCCCGGTGTTACTTTCACTAAAACATGACATGTCATCATGATGATTGCAAAGCATGCATGATTGGCCCACCATGTGTTGCATTGAACTAAAATAAGTTTATTTTATGTTTGGTTTCGTCGTCGGTCGAAAAAGACGCGAGAGGAATCGATTCCGAAATCGCTCCCCCCGTCTGAAAACCCTAGTTTTTAAACCTTAGTTTGCCCCTTCTCTTTATTTCAAAATCTATCAAGAATTTGGGTATGGTTATTAAAGCAAAAAGGTAGATTTTTCAAAGTTGAACAAAGTTGGTATTTTGAGTTTTCAAAGTTTAGTTCAAAATTTTAAAGTAATTTTGAATTCCAACAAAACCCTAATCACCCCTTTCCTATATTTCAAAATCTAAACAAAATTTGAGAAAATTTCCAAAAGCTAGTTTGTAGATCTTGTTGAGATGAACAAAAGCTATGTACAAAGTTTTTTTCAAGTTCTTACATGATTTTAAAAGTAATTTTGAATTCAAATTTCAAAAAGTTTGACCCTATTTCAAAAAGTCATATTTAGAGGCCGAATTTGAAAATCTTCCAATTGTGAAAATTGTAGATCTTGAAAAATTAAGGCAAGTTGCTTTTGGAAATTTTTGAGTTCAGTTCAAATTTTGGGAGTAATTTTGAAAATTCAAAGTTAGGGTTAGAGATGAACAAGAACCCGACCACTCTCCTTCGCCACCGCCGGCGCCAAGCTTCGCCGGCCACCGGTCCACCGGCGAGCTCGCGCGGAAGCCGGCCAGCTCAGGACCTTCGCGGCGTCCCCACCCACCTGTCCGACCCCTCCTCTTATAAACAGGCCGCCGACGCCGCCGCTTCTTTTTCCCAATCCCCGCCGCCGACTGCGCCACCACCCGCCCGTCGCCGTTCGTCGCCGCCGTTGCATCTTTTGCCAAACCAGCTCGCCCGCTTCGCATTTCCTTACCTCCCTCCGAACCCGGCCGCAACCCCGGCCGCCGGAATCGCCTCACCGCCGCCCTTCCCCAAGTCCCGGCCGAGCGCCGCCATTTTTGACCTCGCCCGACAAATAAACGGTGAGCTTTGCTTGCCTTTCTCTCTCGCGTTTTCCTCCCTCTCGAAGATGTATTTGTGATCGACCGCCCCTTTGCCCCCGCCAGGACCCCAAAGACGCCGGAACGCCGAGTCCGAGCCGCCGCCGCCCGGCCGCCGCCGACGACCTAGCCCAGCCCTCGCCCCCGCCCAAAACCAAGTCGCTCAAGTCCCCGGCGTGAGCCCCGGCCGCCCTCCTCCCTTTGCTTCCCTTTTAGTCCATCGCCGGAGCCGGATCGCGGGCCGCGCCGCTGGGCGCGAGCGCCGCCGCTGCCGCCGGTGAGCACGCGCGCCGCTGCACGTGAACGCGCTGCCCGGCAGATCGCAGACCCGGCCGCCCAACACCGTTCACTCACGTGCCGGCCGCAATCGCTCACCGTGCCGCCCTCAATATGAACAGTAGCAGGCCATAGCAGTGATGGGTCGCGTACGTAACGGGCCAAGATTCAACCCGAGACCTTTTTCAATTTTGAAATGTTTTATTCAATTTCATTTATTTGAATAGTGTTTGATTTTCTAAATTTTGTATAAATTCAAATACTAGCTCAAAAATTCTGAAAATTTTTGTGTAGTCTTCCCATGGGTATCATCCATGAAAAATTTGAAACTTGAATTTTGAATACTTTTGACATGATTTTAAAAATACAAAATTTAATTGAAAAATGCATCTTCCTTGATTTTTAATAATTATTTTATTTATCCAAAAATCATGAAAATTATTTTGGTACTGTTTTATGATATGATCTACCTATACAAAAATTTTGAGCTTGTTTTGAGAAAATTAAAATATTTATTATTTCATGCCCTATTATTTCATGTGTAAAACAACTTGTTTAATGTTTTATAATTTAGGATTTAGGGTAGATTTTGGGTTGTTTTGTGAACCCTAAACCACACTACTGTTAGATGGTCCTTGAGAACTCCTTAGGCAATGGTGATGATATCTCGTAGAGTAGTTCAACAAGTTGGTTTTGTTAGGTTGCAACTTTATCGTGAAGGAAAGTTGTACTCAAGTGTTTATCATTTCATGCA
Organism: Hyparrhenia diplandra; assembly: GCA_015847255.1. NCBI lineage: Eukaryota > Viridiplantae > Streptophyta > Magnoliopsida > Poales > Poaceae > Hyparrhenia > Hyparrhenia diplandra. The sequence continues at coordinate 29,090 of JADLZK010002765.1, forward strand.
CTCTCGCACCTCATGTTTATATGCATGGCATCATGTTAAGCATATATTATTCTTTCATATAGTGAACGAAGGAGATCGTGAAGTTGTTGATCGTGCCTCCGAAGAAGGCTATCTTGTTGACCCGAGTTTGAATATCGCGGATCCGTCCGTCCGAAGTCAAGTTACTTCATCGATCAAGGCAAGCCCCGGTTCATTTAAACTTTCCTTGTGTTTTACAAAACTTTATATCACCTTTGCTTAATCTATTGCATTAGGTGATAGGAGTTGAGTGACAACCTAATTGCCGCATTATCATCCTTGATTATTGCAATATCTACCTTGATAACCCGTTTTGGTTAAAATGCTTAGAAAGGCTTAGCCATGCTAAATTAGTTAGTTTTTTTTGAGTCAAAATGTGACAAGTCTCTTATAATAGCCCTAATGGGCATTTGATGAGAAAGGATGTTATAATGAAACCATACTTTGGGATATGGTGTTTAATTTGAGACCTGGGCCGGGTAATTTGCATTGAGAATGGAGTCTCGGTGTAGTATTTTCGGCTTGTCGATTAAGGACCGCGTGTAGGCCTGTGTAACCGAGACTATGGAACGCACCGCGCCTCAGGGTCTTTTGGCCAATGGCACGCCTGTTTGGGCGCCGTCCCGTGATAGTCGAAAGTCAGTTCCAACCTCATACGGTAAGCCCAATCTTGGGGTGTCAAATCGAAACGCATACAACCGCAAGACCGGGAGTGGAGAGATGGCGGAGTACATGTTACCCTCGTGGGTTAAAGTCCCGGATTGGAGGTGTACGGTACTCTCGGGTGGCGAGGACGCGGTTCCGTTTTGAGTATCCAAGAAAGGGTTGATATATGTAAGCTTAAGTGCTACATATGTCGTGGTGGAAAGAACTCCCCAATTTGGGTTAATCGATTCGAAATAAATCGTCGTGTGTTGGCATTTGTTAAGTGCTAAAAGAATATGAAGGATTCTCGCAGTTTACGTAACACCTACCATTGTAGCTTTTCTCTAGGATGAGTATTCTAGAGTATCGTGATCCACAGAGAAGCTTTGGCTAGAGATTCTAATAAGTCACAATCATGCATCCACTAACTTAGCAAACCACTAGACTATAATGAGGGGGTAAATGTTAAGGATAAGTAGCATAAAATAATAATAAACTACCTAAAATGTCAAGGAATAAGTAAACTAATCAAGAGGTCAAAGAGAGATTAAGGTTCCTATGCACTTCTCTATTACTTAGATTCTATGATAGCAATCATACCATAACACTTCGGGACATCAGAGCACTAGCCACGCATGGGGATGAGAAGGGGGCTAGGAAGGTCCGACAAGGTCCTACAAACACCAACCCGAACGTGGTGGAATACATCGCCATCGTATCGCCACCACGGGCTACCACAAACTATCCGTGGGGTTGGGTGCAATCTCGGGTAACCTATAGCCTAGACACCAAGTCTATACTATAAATTACTACTCTAGCTACCATGAATAACTAGAGCCCTCAATACGAAATGAGATCCCATGTAATAATATAACAACTATACTTAACCATATATGAAAGGTATAGAATTAAATAGAGAAGATAAATATATAAATCACAAGTCATCCAAAGATAAGATATGAAACATACCAAACTCAGAGACATCTCCGTAACCAAAGTGTAGTTCAACTCTCCTTTAGTCTTGATTAGATCTAAGTCAAATCTAATCTACTTCTAATTACATGTCTAATCTACTTCTAATTACTTTGTTAATCTTCTTCTAATCTACATCTAATTCACTAATCCCAGAGAGAGGTTATCCTTACATTGGGATACCTCTACAACTCGAAGGACTAATGATTAGAATGAGAATAGAATGAGTTAGGGTTTCACCCGTAGGGTGGGGTCTTCTTATATAGGCCTTGGTGATGAACGTGAGCCCTTGGATCAAACCGACCTTTGGCAACGGTGTAGATATTAACCTCAATGTCGGTGGTAAAACCGACATACAAAGCTCGAGCCCCGATAGGCCATCAGCCCCGGGCGGCCGCCGCATTCGCTTTAGGCCGGCCGCCAGCCCCCCGTGGCCTCTCGGTCTCCCGCTTGTTCTCGGTGTCTTCTCGTACCTTCTAGAGTGTTTTAGTCCACTTTTGGTCGAAGTTGTTTCACGGTCAAGTTTGGTCTTCATATGCCTTGTATATTCCTAACCTTCTCCATTATTCTCTCGCAATTATCTATTAAGTCCCCTGAAAGTCATAAATCACCAAAGCTCATGGAATTATGTTAGTTAAACCCCTAGTCTATGTTGATATTCAAATTATGCTCTTTTTCCATGTTTAGTTGACTAGTAAAATTATGTTATAACAGTGTCAACACCGTGTTTCTCGGATATGGAGACTTCGGTTTCCTCGACTTATATCGTAGTTTAATTATGGAACTATGAAGAGATGGAAAAGTGATGGAAAAGTATGTGCTCTAGTATAAGATCACCTAGAATAGGTGAGAAACTAAATTGGGATTAAAATGTTGAAAGTAAGGATTCACTTCTAGTAAGCTTTTCTCGCAAACGAAGTCCTTGATTCTTGCTAAAAGCCTTACCTTAAATCCTAATAGACCAAAGCATTCTCGAAGTCTTCTCCTATTTTCTTTAGTCGGGTAAGTCTTGTTGAGTACTCCCGCATCGTGGTTTGTTAACCCATGTTGCGTGACCGTAGTCATGTCTCAGACCGAACCTTGTTGTATGACGATCCATCGAGGATAGTGATGAAGAGTGAGAAGTGAGACCGTGGGAAGGGTCTAACAAAGGTATTTTATGTAATAAACTTTCGACTACTCCTACTTATATATTGTAAAACTTGTTTTAAATAAAAGGTTGTAAAACTTATTGTAATATAAGTCTTCCACTTTTTACTCGATTATGTATGAAAACCTGTTGTAATACCGCAATGACCTCGTGAACGGATCCTCGTTGGAATAGTTAATAGTGCTTTTCAGTTATAGGTGCACATATGTGACTATTAAAGGTCGCTTGAACCGATAATAGTACATGTGGGCCCCTGTAATTTGAAGGTTCTCATACACCCCGCCCCTCCCCGCCGACCGCGCCGGGCCGCCAGAGCTCCGGGCGGCCTCCGAAAGCCGCCGGGCGCCCGGCCACACTCCGCCCGCCCTCCCCCCCGCCCACCGGGCCCCACCCGCCCGGCCTCATCGCCCCCCCCCTGCTCCCCGCGGCAGCAGGGAGAAAGGGGAGGTGAGGAGGAAGAGGGAGGAAGGGGAAGGTGAGGAGGAAGAGGGAGGAAGGGAAGAAGAGGAAGAAGAGGAAGGAGGAGGAAGAAGAGGAAGGGGAGGAGGAAGAAGGAGGAGGAAGAAGAGGAGGGGGGAGGAGGAAGAAGAGGAAGGAGAGGAGGAAGAAGGTGATCGACGCCGGGTCATCGTTCTTCGTGTTGCCGCATGCCAAGGTAAGCCCTATCCTTCTAGTAGTGTTAGTTGTAGGGTTAGTAGTAGTAGTTAGTAAATAGTTGTAGGGTTAGTAGTGTTAGTTGTAGGGTTAGTAGTAGTAGTTAGTAAATAGTTGTAGGGTTAGTAGTTGTAGGGTTAGTATTAGTAGTGTTAGTAGTTGTTAGTAATAGTTGTAGAGTTAGTAGTAATTGTTATGGTAATACTTGAATACTTTCATCCGCATGGTTTCGGTGAAGTGAATGGCTCTTGTTGATATACTTGGTGGTTGGTGGCCTTCGTGCTCATATTTGGTATATGCATATGGTTGTTGGCCTTCGTGCCATGTTTTTTAGGTTTTGGGAACCTCCCCGTGCAGGGAGGTGTCGCCAAATTTTGAGTCGACACTAACTATTTTTTGCCCTTGTTTTGTAGGAGGACCGTGGGAGGGACTCGGCGACCCGATCGTCCCTCGTGGGCGCTGCGTGTCTTCTTTGACCGCATCTCCACCGACACCATAGGTATTAATCACCTCCGTCCCGTCCTTATAGTTGTCTTACATAGCGCGACTCCAGTTAGGCGTCTCCCGTCGAAAAGAGATACAGGCGTGGGTATGCGCATGTTGCATATCCGCGACCGTATGACATTTTCGGATTGTCCACGTTTTTGACAGCCCGTGGATGCGTAGATGGGTTAGCATCCATACTCGGGTCCCGTCCGAGCCGGATTTTCGGGCAAACCTCCCGTTGTTCTCCTGGATACACTCTCCCCGCCGGGACGTGTATCGGAGAACAACGGGGAGGTGTACCTTCGAAATTCTTCCGGACGGAGTCGCAGCATGGATGTTAACCTTGTTCACGCATCCTCGGTTGGGATTAGGACCTATCCCCTCACCTATTAGATGGTAGGAACGCCGTGTAGATGCGATTCTTTGGTGATATGGCTCACGACATGGGCGTATGACAGAGGATGGATAACCGTGAGTGGATGTACACGGGCCCGCAAGTAAGAGCCTTGAATGGGTTAGGGGGGACCGATGCTTTCCTCGAGCATGCATTTGGCCCACCGCTAAAGGGTCTATTCGGATGCCGTGTCCCCGCAAAGCAAATGTAAGAACAAGAAAAAGCAAACGAAAGGTTGAAATGGGCAAACATATTTACAAGAACGGATTCGTCCCCAAACTATAGCCGCCGGATCTTCCACGGTGAAGCCGATCGTATTAGAGAGGACGTGGTGAGGCCCCTCCTTGAGGAGTATGATGCGTATGCCGGGATGGCGCACATGATGGCGGACTTTCACGATGCACGGTTCAATGGAGTATTGGAGGAGGAACTGGAGGAAACCGCAAAGGCGTTCTATGAGATGATGGAGGCGGCACACAGCCCCTTCACGAAGACAATGGTTACGGCTGGATGCCATTTCATGCCTTATAGCGTTGAAGTCGCAATTGAGCATTAGTCGAAACGCTTCGCACCGCGGTTGTCGGGCTATTGGCAACCGCCTGCAGGGTCACGCCCCGCCGAAGAACACGTGACGAGTCACACGAGACTCCTTCGTGGACTCAAGATGCCATATGAGTCGCACCATGCTTGTCCGGCGGGGTGCGCCCTATTTAGGGGAGACCTCAAGGAAGCAACGACCGCCCAAAGTGCAAAGCCTCTAGGTTTGTGGAGGTAGAATGTAGTGATGGCAGGAAGAAACAAATAAGATCCCCGAGATGGTCCTACGACACACCTTCCTTTCGTGACCGAGGCTCCAACGGCCGTGACACATGACGTAGGAGTCCGCTAAACAAATGACATGGCACAAGAAGGGCAAAAGATACAAATCCCCGAAGTTGGTACACCCATCGATGGTGATGCATGGAAGCACTTCGATAATATGCATCCCGAAAAAGCTATGGAGGCTCGGAATGTACGCGCGTAGCGCCGCAAATCATGATGGGTTCAACCCGCACGGACAGTTGGCGGCCCCCCGTACACTTGTTGGCCTGTGTTCGTGATCCCTCTCAATCTTCCCCCGGTGTCATGTTTGAGCTCAAGCACTGTTCTTGACGCCGATAATACCCGGGCACCCGGGTAACAATATGGGTGTGTTCATGCAGCCAGTGTGGGATGAATTGCAAGATGCTTGGCAAAATGGGGTAATCGACGCACGACCGAGCTACAAAGATGAACTTCACAATGCATGTGTGGTACTTGTACTCAATGCATGACTTCCCGCTTATGGCATATTCGCGTGGTGTGTTCATGGGAAGTTCCCTTGCCCAACATGCAAGCGGTTGTGATGTTCACCTAGTTGAACAAGGGTGGCAAGTATTCTTCGTTTGACAAACATCGCCAATTCTGCCCTCGAGAACCATGAATTCAGACTAGACAAAAGCACTTCATGAAAGGTGTTCAAGTCACCGACCCCATCCCAAAGTTTATGACCGGTGAAGAGGTCCTTGCCGAGCTAGGCGGGTCTCAAAATCGATGAAAAGAAAGGTTGTTTTGTTGATATGGTACCACACACATGTGGACTTATATATCGGGCTTGACTAAGCTCCCCTACTTCAAGGATCTTCTTCTTCCACACAACATCGATGTAATGCACACAGAAAAGAATATCTCCGAGGCACTCTTCGCAACAACCATGGACCTTAAGAAGTCTAAGGACAACGTTAAGGCTAGACTTGACATAGAGATGATGTGCGATAGACCGAAGCTAGTGATAGAGACCCCCTAGCCCGGGAAGAGATGGAAAAAGGGCCCTACCGACTACATCATCAAAAGGGCCGATAGGAAGGAAGTACTACGTTGTGGATGAAGACGTTATCGTTCCCCGATGGGTATGCGGCGAATCTGAAAGTAGGGGAGTGAACTTGCGGACTATGAAAGTCTTAGGGATGAAGAGTCATGACTTCCACATATGGATTGAGCGGATCCTTCCCACGATGACTCGGGGATACTCTCCCGAGCCGATTTGTCGCGCGGCCCCTGGCGAGTTGAGCTTTTCTTCCGCCCGGCTTTGTGTTAAGGAGTTATCTCGGGATGCGATTGCTGATCCGGAGCGTCTGCACCTTTGTTGATCCGCAAGTTGGAGATGATATTTCCACCGGGCTTCATCCCCGCCGATGCAAAGACGATTTTGCACCTTCCCAATGAGGCACGGTTGGGGGGCCCGTGCGATTCGTTGGTGCTATCCAATCGAGAGGGCTCTCAAGGTACTTCAAGAAAATGCAGTGAATAAAGCCAAAATTGAGCCTTCCGTGGCGAGGCATACATTCTAGAGGAGGTGTCGACCTTCACACAGCGCACTATCTTGAGAAACTTCCCGGCGTCCACAATCCTACCCCTCGTTACAATGCCGATGAGAGTTCATCGAACCTCAACCTTTTCGGAGGGCAAGTCGGAAGAGGAAGCGCAGGCTACCCACAAGCACTTGTCCTTTGATGAGTGGCGCACTATCATGCTTTATGTGTTGTTAAACCTTGACGAAGTGGCTCCTTATCGGCAATAAGTTCTCAACGAGCTTGTTGCATACGCCGTCACTATCCTCCACCTATCGATCCGACCCACTTGCCTTGATTTTTCAGAAATTTATTGGTCAACACCGGAGAGGGAATGGGGCTCCTACCTTGCAACAAGAAGACAATCTTCTAAAAAAAAAGGGCAGCCCCGATTTTATTTCCTCGGGTTACGTTCAAAGGTACCATCCAACTAACCTCGTTCCGACTTTGATATTCCACTTTGGTCCTAGTAACATATAACGTAACGATGTGCGTGGCCTCACCTTGCGTGCCCGCACAGATGCCGAAAATGTGCGAAGATTTAAAACAGTGGGCAATGGCTTCCCCGTAGGGTCAACTCGTTCACCATTTATGATGTGAATGGCTATCGCTTTCGACGAGAAGCTACGAGGAGAGTCGGCCCAACCGCAAAAACAACGTGCACCGGAGTTCAGACGCCCGGCTTGGATAACAAGGACTATTACGGCATAGTTGAAGAAATATATGAGCTGAACTTCGGGGTCCTAAAGAGCCTCAAGCTAGTGGTATTCAAATGCCATTGGTTCGATCCCGATGACACGAAAAAGTAGACCCTACGATTGGGCAAGTCGAAATTCGTCGATTCCGTATATGGAGGAGAGGATGTCTATATTGTGGCTAATATACATGCCACACAAGTTTATTACCTCCCATGGGCGTGCCAAAAACACGAGGACCTTGCGGGTTGGTACCTTGTGTACAGTATCGCCGCATCTGGTAAAAGCGCCCGTTCGAACGATGATGATTACAACCTTGACCCAAACACCGAAGAGTTCTATCAACCCGAGGGGCTAGAAGGACACTTTGAGATAGACATTCTTTCGCCGATGGGCATGGAAGTAGATAACGCCATTGATGAGGACGAGGGGATGAGGTGCGGGATGCTAAGGACTTACAAATTCTTGAACGATGGAGGATGGTGCGCGAAGGAGTTGTAGAGGGCGACGCACATGCCGAGGGCAATACGATGATGAGGATGGTGACATTGATGATTACAATAGTGATAGTGATGACTACATGTCGGCCTTTGCCATTCGGGAGATAATTTCTAAATCATGTAATACTATTTTGTTATTATTGTTACCTTTCAATTATGTTTCATTCTTTTTTGCAATACTAATTGGTTTACTCTTTGTCTTTGCGGGGACTCGACAAAATGCCCGGGCGGAAGGCGGCAACGCCGATATATGGGGTCCAAGACCTACGCGAGCTCCCCCCCACCCCTCTCCCCACGCCGACGAGGAGGAGGCCGACGAGGAGGAGGCCAACGAGCAAGCTTTCGACGGTGGAGACGTCGTCGCGAGGCGGCCGACGTCGCCCGTCGACGAGGAGGCTTGAGTTCCTTTCTTCGGGGCCGTCGTCGGCTCGCTGGCCGGCCCGTCGTCGGGACAGCGGGGGGTCGTCGCCGGGCCGGCCGACCCACACCTCTTGAGACTTCGGACACGGTGCGAAGAGACACTGTCGAGACGTCTTCCTCGACCGCGAAAGGTGGTCTACCAGCCGCGGGGCCTCGACCCTCCCGCACGGGACGATCCCTTTGGCCCCCGCCCGGTGATTCGACCCCACGGTGAAAAGTAAGTAGCCATTGATATTTTCACTACTTATTCATATGACATGTTGAAAATCGAACTCGGACTAACAATTCATCTTAATGGCTCGTGCGAAGAATCGGAAGATTGTAAGTGGAGGGCGAGTTCGCGCCACATCAATGGCATCCGAGAGCCTCCCGATTAAAGCGAACTACCCCGCTTGGTGAACAACGGGCGTGAGGGAGCCGCCCTATACGTGGGAGCACTTCGTGCGCGTGGACGAGGGCGCCCTTGCAAAGCAAAAGATCAAGAGGGAGTTTTGGGTGAGTTTGTATGCGGGATTACTTCACATTTTTTAAATACTATGTTTTTTAAATAATAAAATGATACATGTTTAATGCGTATGCGGGATTACTTCACGGCGAGGCGGGGCAAGAGGCGCAGCCGCTAGAGTGCGAGGACAAGGTCTGCCGAGACCGACTCAAGGACTGTACCATGAGGCACGTGTCCAAGTGCATCATCTCCTTCAACGCCGACGTGCTCGGCAAGGTGGTGAGGAAGAATGAAGCAAGGGAGATGATGCTCCAGGGGAGACCGACCTCACCGGGGAGCAAGTACATCCAAGGTTAAGTAGAACACATTTATTTTGATTCCTTAAATGAAAAATAAGCAGGCTTCCATTCATCCTCTCGCTATGTCATGCAGATGTGTCCGGTGGTGCGGCAAGTACCTCGATGGCTGGGAGGCCATTGTGGACAAGTGGCTCTTGGAGGAGACGTGACGAGACCAAGAGACTTCGTCGGAGATGTCGCTTGGAGATGGAAGGGAAGCCACACCACCAAGGAGCGTGCCCCTCCCAAAGGTACATGGATAGATGGGTATTTCGTTGTTTTTTTTATTCAAGCTCAAATCTCTTCACTTCTAACCATCTCTCGTGTTCTCCTCGCGGTGGGCTTCGCATGAAGGCCGCGACATCATCGAGGGCACGCGGGGTTCCGCCTTGACTCACGGCCCGGCGAGCGACCGACAAGGACAACGTCTACGACCCGCGAAGGGGCCCGAGGCGTACACCAACGCCTCCGCGTCTACACCAAGCTTACCCAATGACGCCGAGGCGGCAAAGCGTGCTATGGGGGACGACTTGATCCGACCACCGCGCCCCAGACACGTGATTCTGTGATGAGGTTGGGAGGAGGGAAGCAAGACGGCCGGTCTTCGATGGCCAGCAGCCGATCGACCCGCCCTGCAATTCACAAAGGCCGAGCGAGATTCGCTCGAGCACGACCTCCTCCGACATCCCCATAGCACCTCAGCGCAGAGCTCCACGCAGATGATGCGAGCGTTTTTCGTAATTACGTTTCACCTGCCGCCACCGGTTTTTACACATGTCCGCCGCCTATGCATTGTTTCAACGTTAGATTGTAATATTGCAGGCCCGGATGGCGAGTTGGAGGCCGTGCAGCGGCCCAAAGCAGAGTTTGAGGCCAGCAGCGGCCAGGCAGAGGCCCATCGGCGGGAGTTGGAGGCATACCAGCAATACGGGGCGTCCGATGCGGGGCGTGGCGGCCTTCTTCCGTGGCCTCCAAATCCCCGGTGTGACGCTGCCTCCGTTGCCTAGCTCGTTGTTCGCTCTACCCCGTTTCCAGTGCCTCCTCCGTAGGGACTCCGGTGAGTATATGTTGTTCGAAATTTCTTAGGCTTCATGCGGCCATCCCGTTGTGTACTAATGAGGTCGCCTCTCTTTTATGCAGCCATCGTCGGCGGGTTCGAACCCGACTCCTCCAGTGGCCCTTCTCCAACCCATCGGCGTACCCGGCCCGACTCCACGGTACACGTGGCGGGTGGCGTTCCTCCCGGGGCACGCGAAGACACCACCACGGCCTTCCACACGTCCCTCCACAAAGACGGGTGGGCGTTCCAATCGGGCGCCGCAAAGCATGGGTGGTATCCGGGGCAAGGTGAGGGCCCCTCACACTCTTCGCACGGGGAGGCCACGGGCCGGAGCAAGGAAGTTGAGTTGGTGGTGATTAGGTTCGATCCCGCGGGCACCGTGATGGATTTCTTTTTGATGTTGGACATGTTGCACCGTGATGGATCTCGTTTCGATGTTGGACATGTTAGATTTCGTTTGGATGTTGGACATGTTGATTTTCGTTTTGGATGTTGGACTATATGTGTGAATTTGTGATATATGTGGATTATATATGTGAATTTGTGAGATATGTGGATTATATATGTGAATTGGTGATATATGTGGTTTATGTGTATATATGAATGCTTATGGTATATGTATATGTGTATTTGCAGCAATAATCAATAGAAACCAAAAAAAAAAAAATGAAACTCCCAGATTTGCCGAGTGCGAGCTGGCACGCGCGCCGGCTGAAATGGCGATTTGCCGAGTGCCGACATGGCACTCGGCAAAGTAACCATAGCTTTGCCGAAGTGCTTTTATAACCTCGCACTCGGCAAAGTTTATTATTTTTTTTGTAAATTAATAGTTTACCGAGTACTTGACATGGCACTCGGCAAAGTTTATTATTTTTTTATAAATTTAAATTTTACCGAAAGTAATCGACATGGCACTCGGCAAAGGTTTTTAATTCAAATCTTTGCCGAGTGTCGACGTCCGCACTCGGCAAAGGGGACGCCCAGTTCTAACGGACGGCGTTCCCATTACCGAGCAGCGACATGGCACTCGGCGAAACCTTTGCCAAGTGCCCGCATTTTGGCACTCGGCAAAGAATGTTTTGCGAGTAATTCTTTTGCCGAAAGTGGGCTTTTTCCGAAGTTTGGCGGTCGGCAAAAGCCTTTGCCGAGTGTATAGAAGCCTTTGCCTAGTACTTTTACGCACTCGGCAAAGTACTCGATTCCTGTAGTGTCGAGGGGCGCTACAAGCTGTCCATCACCCCTCCCTGCTTCCCGTCGTGGTTTCGTCCCAAGGCAGTCCTCGAGGCGTTCGAGGAGCTCGTCGACAACGCCGGCGGGTGCACAAGCGGACATATCATGGGTTACTTCGCGACCAAACACGGCCATACGGAGGTGCCAGTGCCAGGCTTCGACAGGGTGCTGCGGACGACGCTCTCTGTACTCCACCAGAGAGGATACCTTACCTGGGGAGCCAGTGGCCCGCCGGAGCACTACACGCGGCGACACGCTCCGGCAACGGCTGACCTCGACAATGATCTGCTTTCCTATTATGTCGGATACAAGCTGGGCCGTGCTGGTTACGGCTTAGATGTCGGCACGGAATCGGGCAAGGCTGATAACGTCAAAGGTACCCTCCTGCGGCGGCGCGGGAACGACGACGAGAGGGAGGTGGGATCGATCCATATGTCCGATTCATTATTTGCCTTTTTCGTTTCTGTGGCGTTCAAAACTAACAATATACACTTGTAAATTTTGTAGCCATTCCTCGACAGAGACAAAGAAGATAAGAGTAAAGAAAAGGTAACATATCGTCTCTCGGTTAAATACAAATATTTCTCACATTGAAAAGCAACTATGCTTTTTTGTTAGAACAAAAGCAACTATGCTTTGATTTGTACATAATGTAGTTAAAGATACTATATGACAGGGCTACAAAAGCGTGCTAGCTTGCCATCGGGGTCAGCTGACCTGACCCCAACGGATTTTGAAAATTCTAATGGAAAAAATATTTTTGAACAAGTATTTATAATGGAAAAAATATGATTACCATTATTTATACATCATTCCATACAATGTGGATATTATAACGTGGAACTTGTCTATATTGTTTTCAACTCATGACAACCTTGAAAACTAGGATATAAAACCCCAATGTGGTTGGACTTAGCTCGTCATATTATCTAGACTATTGATTTAGTAGTATTTGATGCAGAGTCATGTGGCATGGTATAAGAGTCTGTTTGGTGGGATTGCTGTTTGGGCCAGGCATTTTTACAAGAATCCAATCCAAATAGTCCGAAATGGCCCAGACGATATTGAATCGCAAGCATCACGAAGCGAACGACAGTCATGGAGACAAGAAGAGGTAACAACATCTCTTGTGGTGACTACCACACACTAGAATTCATATATATTCTTCAATGTAATGTTTTTTTGCAATGAAAACCAAGTGTATACAATTATCATGTATACATTAATTAAAAGATACAAACATGGACATCCATGGATGTACTATTACTGCAATGGGATAGATGAGAATAATATGCAAATGTGTGGATTATTACCATCAAATCTGGCTAGTGGAAGAAATATATATTTCACACTATTTGCTTCCAACTCTCTCTGTTCCTAAAATTATAAAATATCTTGGGTTTTCTAAATATCTGGGTTTGGGCATTTGATATGCACTTAGATATATAATATATCTAGACCCATAGTAAACTAAAAGCAAAGTGTATCTAGAAAAATCAAACCATGTAGAGCGCGGAGAGAGTATTTAATAACATTTGGCCCTCATTTTATTCCTTTTTGTCTTCTGGGCTAGACAGCAGAGGGAGTATGCAATTTTGAAAATTCTATTGGAATATTACTGTATGCAATAATTCTAATAGATCCTAATGCATGGCCACACCATTTCAAGACAGAGACCCCCAGAAGCAGTCAGTTGCCTAGATTCACCCCTGCATTCTATATAACAGTCATAGATAATCCTACTAGTTGCTTTCTACTTAATTAATAACATTTAGCTTTCATTCCTTTTTTTTTTTGTCGTGGATGGTGGACGGACAACAGATCCAGGACGAGGAGAAAAAAAACGTCGTCGTTCATGGTTGCTATGGACCATGGGTTTATCCTTCTGTGGCCATGCTTTTCTGTTTTGTCTCTCTTATTAGGCAACGTATCCTATGCTAACTAGATTCGTATCTTAACTATCTTGCTTCCGATCGGGGACCTCTCGATAAGCATCCGATGGATGACATAGGTGGGTTAATTTAGCACTTAAACCCTTCCACCATTAGCTTTTCTAATCAAATTTTCTAAAGACTTAAACCCACCTACCTATGTCATCCATCGGATGCTCATCGGTATATCCGGATCGGAAGCAAGATAGTTAAGATACGAATCTAGCTAAGATAGGATATGTTGCCCTCTTATTATCTATTTGGATTTGGAGAAGAGACCACGAATGGGAATCACGAATCAAAGCAGAAACCTCCAAACCTAAGTGGGCCAAAAATAAGTGGGCATACTGGGGGGTGATGGATCTAGCTGCTCCATTTGTTCTGTTCGTTTTGATGACGTACTACGCACAGGTATTACTCATCGACCTAAAAGACACATCAGACGAAAATCACGTGAAGAAGAATAAAATAGCAAATCTGGTAATGGCATCATGGTCCAAGATTTTCTACGTTGTAATCAAAGAGCTACCCGTCGGCGGACACGTCATAATGCTACGGGCCTTTTGCGCATGTTGCCGCTTTCCTGATGGATCTGGTTGGTGCCGTTTACATTTATCGGCATGGAGGTTCCAAGGAGCAAGGCCCGATCGATAATTAAATGAAGAAGAAGCTGGGATATATATCCGCAAAATAATTAGCACGTGCAGTGACATGAATGTCCAAAACTAGCACGTGCAGTGCTTTTTAGTTTGTGCTTCCTTCTGGGATTGATTTTTTTGTTACTGCATAATTCTGTTTGATGAGGATTCAGAGTTTCCATGTTGCAGTTGAAATGAATTTAACACATCAATCTTTTTTTTTTTTTTTTTTCCTATTCAGAGTTTCCATGTCATTTTATTTTTGCCATAGCATCAAGTTTCTAATCCCTTAGAAAACATACTAGTCCGTACGTAGTATATATCGGCAGTCATCATGGATGGCCGCCGCTCATCGTGTTTAGCAGCCACACGTCCAGTGTCCACAACACAGAGATTGCCGATCGATTTGGCTTCAGGAACGGCCTGCGTCTTGCCGTACCATACCTTGGCCGCGGCGGCGCCAGGCGCCAGCAGCACTAATAGTGAAGTGACGATGCTCCGTGCAAAAGCTTCCTCCTTGATGTCACCTGCAACAACAGGAGCACCAGCTTGGATGTTCCCCAAACCCGCCATTGCCCTCGCCACTTTCACCGCACTCGCCAGCAGCAGAAGCACCGCTGCAGCCGCCACTGCCCGCCGCATCCGCTTCCAGTTCCGCCGCCGCGCCAGAGTCCACGTCCACGCGTCGGCCACAAAGCTCGGCGGCGTGTTAACCGACACGTTTACCGCGAACCACCTCCTCATCTACTAGACTACTACTCCTGACGTGGGCACGTCGGCAGCGCGCTGGACGTGTTCGATGAAACCTCATCACCTGGACTGCCATGGTGTCCACTGCTGCGCGAGGCCATGGTCAGGAGCGGGTTCTGTCCCAACGAGTTCGCTCTCGCCAGCGCGCTCGGCGCTTGCTGTCACTGTCAGTCCGTGGTGGTGGATGGTGTGAAGCTCGGCTGTTCCCTTCATGGCCTCACCGTCAAAGCTGGTCTACGTGGGGAGCTCGCTGATGCTGGTGTATATATGCCAAGCACCGGCGTGTTGCTGATGTCCATCGAGTGTTTGCAGGCATAGCTTCCGGGTCAAGAGACGTGGCGTGCTGGAACGCGATGCTGGAGGGCTATGTCGCCAATGGCCACGGGTATGATGCGATGAGGACAGTGGTGTAACACTACGACGAATCTCGATTGTATCTAGAACGAATCTGGTGAGGTCTGGTACAAGTTCATCGAGCGCACGGCGATCGCCGGCCTCGCCGCCGCGGCTAAACAGCCCGGTTTCAGAACTATGATCCCCAAATCCTAACTGCTCCCTTTCGGAGACCAGCTTTTACACTGCACCTCGTGCCTGCCCGTTACATGGGCTAGAGAAGAGATGGGCCTCACTTCCAGTCTGGGCCGCTGTAGAGGGTATTGGTCTTGCGTACCCGCTTCACACGAGCTGCAGCGTTGGCGTTTACATCTTCACAGTCCCTTGCCTCTTCTTCAGTTCCTTCAGGTTCAGCAACGTCAGGTGCATCACCTGTCCGGTGACAATCCCCCCTCCTTGAGACAAGGCTTGACCCCAAGCCGGAGCTCGAGGGAATTCTTGACGCACAGCATCTTCATCTTCCCATGTTGCAAGTTGGTCAGGAAGATCTGACCATTTGATCAGCACCTGGCGTACAGATCGTGCACCATCCTGACGAACACGCCTGTCGAGCACCTACAGAGGGACTTGAAACTGGATAGAAGTATCAGGTAGTTCATTGTATACCTCAACATTAGCTGGGATTGCCTTCTTGAGTTGTGAAACATGAAAGACGTCAAGCATGAATCGAGCTTGTATCAGGAAGAGCCAACTTATAAGCTGTTGGTCTAATTCTTTCCACAATCTTGAAAGGGCCAAAGTATTTGAATGACAGCTTGTTCGAAGACCTTCTGCTCAATGAACGTCAGGTGCATCACCGGCTTCAGTAGTGGACTGTCCGGTGACAAGTGGCTCTGATGCACCGTTCTGGAATAGCAGCTGACATGTTCGCCTATATATCTGCTGTCAAGGTTTCTTTAATCACCTCTGACTTGAATTTCGGGCGGCAGGTTCATGGTCTTGTCATCCATGGCATGAACGCACTCATGGATATGTATTTCAAAGCAGGGCTTAAGGAAATTGCAGTTGATATCTTTGTTAAGATTCAGCAAAAGGATGCTGTTTCTTGGAACACAATGATATCAGGCCAAGGACACGATGAGGACGAGAGGGCAGCTGCAGACTGCTTTGTCGACATGTCACGGCTGCAAACCAAATCAAGTTACGTTCTCTGTCATGTTGAGGCTGAGTGGTGCTAAAGAGCACGCCTCCCTTGGTCTTCAGATCTTTGGACTTGCCTACCGCCATGGCTACTCTGACAATGTTCTTGTAGCGAATGCACTAATCAATATGCTCTTACAGTGTGGCCTGCTAAGCTCTGCTTATATCTTCTTCTGTAATCTCGGTGTCAAAAATATTGTGACATGGAACGAGTTCACCTATTGTAACACCCGTGTTTTTGCATCATTTTAAAATTCACTAAAAATTTGAACTTTTTGAAACAAACTAAAATTTGATTTATTTTCCGCAAGAACACAAAAACCCTTTTTCGAAAAACCCCGCATTGAAAATTCATCATACGTAAAAATTAGGCCTTGCTTGATATGCTTGTTTGCTTGAAGTTTGCTTGAGCTAGAATTTATTTCGGGCATCGAATAATATTTCCTTGTCATCACCACCAAATGCTCCCTTCGGACCTCCTCCTTGAATTACCCATCATCGAACCACCATATATCCCTTGACCCCCACCTTGATCTTTCCACCAAATACCCCTCCTTGATCTCATCTTTGAATCACAAGCATCACACCACAATTCCAATAATTGTGCTTAGTTTAATATCTGGGAATTTAAGTAGCCATCTCATGTATACATTGAGTGTATGCAACGCATGACTATAAATGGATGGATATATTCATATATTCATAAAATATAGCTGTGCGCTTATACAAATCACATTGGGATACATACAATACAAATACATACATACGTGTGTGTGTATTCCAAAGATACATGAGAGTATGGCCACATATATATACACGTAAATATATATACAAGTATATATGTGTATATATAAATCACAAATGGAAAATGAGAATGGAAATAAAAAGGAAATGGCCATACGGGCTCAATTCTTTCCTTCCCCTCCTTTTCTGGCCCAGCACGCGCAGCCCAGCTTGGCCCAACAGCAAAAGCAGCAGCAAGCCCACTCTCCCCACCTTTCTCCCACTTACAAATGGGACCCACCCGTCATATCCTTCCCTTCCTTCCCCTGTTTTCCCAAACCCACGAACGGCACAGGGAAGGAAATATCTTCCCCTCCTCTATTTATCCCGCACGAGTAGCACATGATGCACAGCGCCGACGACCATGGCACAGTGGGAGCGCTGACCCTGCCGGAGTGACAGCTCGCCGCCAGCCAGCCTGCTGTCACGTCGCGCCGCCGCTGCCACTGCTCCCGTTGAACGCACCACAGCAGCCAGCTCACATCCCGCCCTCCTCCGTCGTCGTCACGCGCCGACGTTCACTGTGACCGGCGACGAGGCCACAGCAACACGCGGACAGCTCACCCATGGCTGCCGGAAAATATCTCCGGCGAGCCCTCCTCCCTCCGCCTATAAATAGGCCGGCCATGGCCACCGGTGGAGCTCGCCTCGGGAGCTCGAGTAGAGCAAGAATGGAGGACCAAGGCTTGCGCCATGAAGCGATCCTGCCTCTCCTCCCTTCCACCCTTGCTCCTGCCCCCAGGCCCGGAGGCCGACGGGAACGCCGCCGCGCGTCATCCGCGTCGCTGCTCTGCTCGCCCATGGCCAAAGCGCGACGCGCTGCTCGCCGCGTTCGCGGCCACGCCCCCAGCTCCACCGCCGCACTGCTCCACCTTGCCACTCGCCAAGCACCACCAGGGCCTACTCCACCGCCGGCCATCTCCTCCAATTCCTCTCCCTCCCTTTGCTGCGCACGGACGGGGAACCGGCGAACGAAGACAACGAACGGGAATAACCCGTGCTGCAACCCGTGACCAAGGGCCTCCACCTTATCTCTTCCCATGGGTCCCATGTGTCATAGAGCCACCCACCTTCCCTCCCTTTTAAATGGACCCGGTCCATGAAGAATATAGAGAGAAGGAAGGGACTGCCCAGATCGGCTCATGGCCTGATGGGCCACGTGCACAGCACAGTGCCGGTCAGTCCGCCATGGCCTTGGACCCCCGCGCGTCAGCAGCAGGAGAAAATGCTCGTGTACCCGGTTAATCGTACACGGAGTATTATAAATCCATTTTCCAAGTAAACAAAAATTCCCAGAAAAATTCCTAAATAAACTAGGTACACTCTAGACCCTACCCAAACTTTCACATTCCAGTTTCCATATTTCCAAAATTCCAGATTAATTTCCAAAGTATAATCTATTTATAAACCCTTAATTAAACTTTGGAAATTCGTAACTTCTTCGTTCCAACTCCAAATCACTTCGTTCCACTTCCTAAATTTCTCTAAAATCATGCACTAATTATTCATGCCCCTGTTCCAATATTTGATGCCCATTTAAATTCTAGTTATGTTGTGCTCTTTTATATTTAATCGCAAGACCGTAGATTTACGTAAACCCTAGTTTACCCCTTCCGTTAACCTACACCTTGCACCGTATATTCTTGTATGCGTGTACACTCTCACGTACATGAATACTCGAATATGCATACACGTAGTTTTCCACATGCTAGATATACGCGGTAGGCTATGTATGTATATAAATGCATAGAGTGATATTTTGAAATATAAATACATATACGTACATGCCTATCGAATATTTCTACGCATGGCTAACCCCCCCTAACCTAGTCGTATACTTGTGTACGTGTACTCTATGACACACGCTCTAGTATACGTGTCCTCTACACACATAGGGTATGCCCGACGTATATGGGTATGTATACGTATATGTGTGGCTAACCCTAGACTAGGATCATAACCCTGCTAACCCTAAGCATATACGCATGCCTAAGCGTATGTGTCGCTAACCTCGCACGGACCTATAGGGGAACCAACCCTATCATGTCCTTCAGGTTCACATGATAGTGAACATTAGCGATATGATTTTGGTTCACCATCAAGCATCCGTACCTCGCAAACCCAAAGACGTAGGAACCCCTCTTGATGGATGGATTCTCTCTATCCTATCATACTTCAAACTTACGTAATA
The DNA here is from genome assembly GCA_015847255.1 of Hyparrhenia diplandra. NCBI lineage: Eukaryota > Viridiplantae > Streptophyta > Magnoliopsida > Poales > Poaceae > Hyparrhenia > Hyparrhenia diplandra. The sequence goes on from JADLZK010002765.1 coordinate 48,292, forward strand.
ATGATAGGAGTAGATAGTGATCCGGTCCATCATCCCCAATAGCTAACATGCGTAGGAACGCCGTTGTGCTCTTAATGCCATGTTTGTGTTTCATGTTTGTCAACACCGAGACCACTCGAAGGATTCGGGAGCTTGATACTACGCCAAGCCCACGGGGAATCGAAGCACAAGACAAGAACCTTGGATATACTCTTCAGCGGATAGAGGCAAGTCCTTACCCCTAATCATGACCATAATAATGTGATGATATAATGACGATGATAATGATATAATAATCGGATTAGTAAATAGAGGTATGAGCCCGATAACGTAGCTAGGGAGTCAAACCGGATGACGTAACTATCCACGTTATCTACGCTCATAACGTTATATTCAAGAGAAACCTAAGAATGCCTAATGAACCCTAACCAACAAAAAGAGGTGAGTAGTGGTAGTCCGGTAGAGCCTAAATACCACATCGGGGAATCGCCGCGAGGGGTCCCCGCGGAGAGATACTTCGCCTCCCTAAGGACCGGTTCATAGACCTTCTACCTAGTGCGATATTTCGCATGCGACCACACGTCGTGTATGGGACGGCTTGATTCCACACCCCGTTGGGTTGAGGTATAATTGGAGCCAAGGTGGCCGGAGTAGGCAAACGATCTATTAGGAGCAGACATGGGGAGAGTGGCCCCATGGTCCGGTTGGCGTGGATGCCGAGTGGTCTTCCACGTAAGTGTTTGGGCGCAGATGGCGCAGTTGCTAGAGGCACATATTGATGATTTGAGATTGAGAGTGGTGTTGACAAAGATAGGTTGGGTAATTAGGTATTACCTGTAAAGCCGTGGGTGATTTGGTATCACCATATTGTCTAGGGTGATGCGTCATCCTAGGGTGACGTGTCATCCTTCCAACCCCTGAGAAGTCGTGGTGAGGATTATACCAATATACCTAGGGTAGCACCCAGGCGGGTACGAATCTCGCGTTGGGCCTGTCGAACCATTAGCGCGGGTGTAGACAACGCCCATCGTGTGGGGAAATTTGTACAACCTCTCGCAGAGTTTATTGAAATCTATTCGAATAGCCACGCCCTTGGAATGGGCAAATGCTAGGCCGTAACATCTATGATTAGAAACACAATCCGGTATGTGACTCGTTACCTTGAGCTTGATAATAATTGACTCGGGAACTAGCGAGAGCGTTTTTTAGAGACTCGCTAGGGCCCAACCCTTAATAATTACCAACCCCGGGTTTGGACTTGCCGAGTACGAAAGTACTCACCCCTCCTTTCTATTTTTAGAATGTAAGCCGCAGGAGTGTATCCAAGGAAATTGAGCTACGAAGAACGACGCGAGGATAGGATCACAAGAAGGACCCTCGAAGACGGAGGCGCCCTTGAAGGAGCTATGTGAGGATGTGTGACCGAATCATAGGATCGTGCACTAGGAGTAAGTCCAAGGGTTTGTTCGCACTCCAAGCTTGCCTCGTAGGAAAGGAGCCCCGTTATAGGTGCCGCGTAGGATCTCCGGTAGGGTTATAAGAGTAGGCCTATGGCCGAAGTCATGTAAACCCAAACCATGTATCATGTTTTCCCCAATAGCAATAAAAGTATAGTTTTTGATATCATATCTATATTTTAATTAGGCGTATTTGTGCGTGATCCTGGCGCAAATACGTGTGATTAAGGAACCTCAGAAATGGGGTGTGACACCTATCCAGCTGTTTTGTCGGCCTTCCAACAAGATCATGATGCAAGGAACCTTGAGCAAATCCACGCAAGTGTTCTGAAACAGGGGTTTTCTTCATGCCAGATCGTATCGACTGCATTTATCAAAGCAAAAGTAGCCCTTGGCTCAGTTCTAGATCCACTGAAAATCATCAAGGACGCTGGCAAGATGGATTTAGTGTCATGGGGAGTCACCATCTCTGCATTCGTGAAGCATGATTTGGATAAAGAGGCTCTTTTCCTTTTCAACTTGTTCAGAGTTGACTGCCCAGAATCCTGATGAGCTCATCCTGGGTACCATCCTGAATGCCTGTGCAAATGCTGCAATGATTAGGCAGTGCAGATGCATCCATTCACTCATTGTCAGGACAGGGCACAGCAAGCACTTCTGAATGCCTATGCAAAATGTGGTGATATTACTGCTGCCGAAAGCGCTTTCAGTGTCATTTCATCAACGACCAAGGACGCCATACTGTACAACACCATGCTGACTGCTTATGCCAACCATGGTCTGATCCATGACGTCCTCAGCCTCTACCAAGATATGACACCTTCAATTGGCTCCAACACCAGCTACGTTTGTTGCTGTCATCTCAATTTGCAGCCATCTTGGACTAGTCGAGCAGGGGAAGGTTCTGTTCAGCTCGATGTTGTCTGCTCACGGCATGAATCCGACAAGAGCCAATTATGCATGCCTGATTGACCTCCTGGCACGAAGAGGGCTCCTCGAAGAAGCAAAAGGCATTATCGACGCAATGCCATTCCAACCGTAGCCTGCAGTATGGAGGTCACTGATGAACGGTTGCCGGATCCATGGGAACAAAGAACTCAGTCTGCTTGCAGCAGAACAGATCCTGAGAATGGCGCCAAACTGTGATGGCGCATATGGCGCCAAACTGACAGAATACAGAATGTAGTTTTTAATAAAAAAATAAAAGCCGCACACAAGTCTGAATAAATTTAATGTGTTAATATCAGTCTCAATAAATATTAATGCAGACATGTGTTGCTATCCACAAGACAGAATTCGTCATTCCTGTGCAAGCAGATAAGCTGAATCCTTCGAAGTAAAGTAAGTACTACGTACTTCTGTTCACTGCATGCACATGATGATCCTCGACAGGCAGGTCGCCATAAGCCTTTTCCTCCATGGTTCGAATGTGCCGTTCATCATGCACAGCACGAACATCTATAGTTCAGTTCAGTACTTCAATTTATACTTTTTCTGACATGTTAGCTCAGTACTTCAGTGTATGTGTATCCTTCTCTCATTTTACTTGGTATTTGATCTGCGTGTCTTTTCAATGCTTGTCAAATTCAGTAATTTTGTAAGCATCTTTCTAAGATATTAAAATTTAATTGTTCCGTTTTTTTCCCCTCCACACATTCTGTGCTGTAGAATGTATGTGCGCAGCTACGTACTTTACTTTGAACTCGAACACTACCTACTCCGTTTCTAAATTATAATTGTTTGACCTTTTTTTTACCCTAATTTTGACCACTCTTCTTATTAAAAAAATTGTGCAAAAATATTTAAATTTAAGTCATTCTTAAAACCATTTGTTAATAAAACGAGCCACAATAAAAGAAGTGATATTTTGTACTAAATTTTTAATAAGACGAGTGGTCAAAGTTAGGGTTGAAAACGTCAAACGAACTATAATTTATACTCCCTCCGGGATGGTATTAGAAGTCATTTAAGACAGCGACACGGTCTCCAAAACACAAATTTAACCTCTTATTATTATAAAAATATTTATGGAGATGTGATATATGTATACTTTTATCAAAGTATTTTTTAAGACAAATCTACTCGTATAATTTTTACATTTACAAAGTCAACAACTTAAAAGTTATTGATGATTTATATTCCCGATGTTTGACCCAAACCTTATCCAAAACGACTTCTAATACTATCCCCGAGAGAGTAAATGTAATTACTACATTGTTTTAAATTCAAATATCATGTATCAAGAAAGTCTACTATAATTTGGAATGGATTTAGTACTTTGTTTTGAACTCAAATATCATGTATCAAGAAAGTCTACATACCATTTGGCACAGTTGATGCTTGTTTGTTTGTGTCGGTGTTTTGATTAACTTGGTGTACCAATAAGTGAGTTTATGCAGCGTGCTCCCTAATCCGGACGGTTCATGCAAGAGTGACACAAGATTTTTATCTTTGGTTCGGGCCAAGGAAGCCCTACGGCCAGTGCGGTTGGGTGACTTGTATTATCTTGCATGAGGGGTGCTTGTAGTAGGGGAATACAAGCGAGCGAGAGAGGGAGTTAATCCCAAGTTTCTATGTGAAGTGGAGCGAAGAGAACTGATTGAGGCGAGTGCCAATATCGTGTGAGATCGAGCCATGTGGGTGAGGTTCGAGCTCCCTATTGCTACCCTGGGCTCTCCCTTTTATAGGCATGAAGGGGGAGACGCCGGTTACATGCAAGTCTACGTGATATGAGAGATCGTGACTGCACCCTGTAGTTTCTCCATGTAGCGACATGGAGGATGGGTGGTCGGTGCCTTTTCCATCCTTGGATGACGCCAGTGGCGGAGCTAGAGCAAATTTGAGGAATGGATATGATGATTTGGATTTGGGTGTGGACAAGCATTGATGCGTCTAAACCCACCCTAATGACATGTATAGTTCAACGATGCTGCAACTAAAAAGTGAACTCACGCGGACCTTGTTTTTCTTCTATGTTGTAGGCATGCTTTATGCAGCCGTAACATAGGAGGAGTTTAACTAGGACAGGCTAGGGGTGTTTTTTTTTTGATGTTATAGGTGGGTGGAGAGTTTGTCGGGGATCGGAGAAGCGGAGGAGTTTAACTAGGACAGGCTAGGTTTTTTTTTTTTTTTGATGTTATAGGTGGGTTGGAGAGTTTGTCGGGGATCGGAGAAGCTTCGCTTTCAAAAGGGAAGGTTCATAATGGTAGGAGGTATAAAGCTAGTTTCCAAAAAGTTGATTTTGTGAGAAGAAAGTTGAAGGTTTTCTAAAAGGAATTGTTGCAAAAGAAAGCGGATTTTCGATAAGGCAGCTCTCAAAACATGAGTAGAACATGGTAAGGAGAAGTTCAAAATAAGAACGAACATGGAAAAGATATTTTAAAATATGAATAAAACAATAAGAAAGATTTTAAATGGTGTTTAGACATACTATAAACCACCGTTTAGACGAACAGCGTCATCAACTTCGCCCTTGCTCTTGGAACGCGGTGTATTCGTCGTGTAGAAACAGGTGACACTGAAAGCTAGGACATGGGGTGAAGGGGTATTGTGTTTCAAGATTAGACTGACTGCTAACACAGTGCTCACCAACCTCACATGGTGTAGAGTCAAAGTCAATCCCCTCCCATAGTCTTCGATCCAGATCAGATCGGGGTGGATTATACATATATAATAACTTAAAACTCCAGCAGCTCACGCTTCCCGAGCTTGGATCCCTCAAGTTCTCTGCTCTAGTTCAGTGCTTCTAACAGGCTGTTTACTTTCGTTTGGATTCAGAAGTTAGAACTTTGTAGTTTCTGCAAAATATGTGTTATGTACTTTGTTCTTGAACAATTGCCATATTTTTCTGGGAGTTGAAGTTGCAGTAAATCGTGTTTAATTATCTCTGATCTGCAGCTGCGTCAAATCGTCAGGAATGGCCAGCAAGTCGAGTCTTCTGAAAACCTTGCCGACTAACCCACCAGCAGAGTTTCTGAAAGAAAAGGCTCAATAGTGAACTTTCTCTTGACTGATTACAATCCTAAAACGTCACCACGGCACATTTTGTTGGTCGATTCAGTACCTTTTTTTTTTTTTTTTCATTTTTCGACTAGCGATGTACCTGTCCTGCTTTTCCCAAGCGCGTGACCAGGCCTCAGAACCACTTCGGAGTTTGGACAGGGCATTTAGCTTGGTCAAGTCAACTTGTCTTTGACTATGCGCTCTATTTACTTCCTTTATACATCATATTAAGATTCCCTCCTTTATAATATTTTCTTCCACACTCATCTCTTATTTATATCTCTACTCTATACCAACTACCATCAGTGAAACTCATTTGTCATTTTATCTAAATATATAAATGTGAGATCTGGTTTTGAAGAATTTATTAAAACAAATTCAATGGCGCAATCAGAATTTTATTTGGTTTTTTTTTTGTCTGCTACGATATAACATTTTTTAATAACTTGAAACGGTGGAGTCCACTACTGCTGCACTTTTTTAATCACCTCTCTCTTATGCTGTGCGTGCATGGCATCCCGGATCATAATGGGCGTGGTTTGGTTTGGTGGTGCGGTTCGTCGAACCGGCCCATAATAAGCATCCAAATGGGCTCCAATGTAACCGCAGATACAGGATTAGGATCGATGGATTAGAAGCCACCGAACCAAAGGATCCAGCGGTTCGATCCACGTCGGTGAAGGCAGCGGCCCTTCTATCCTCGACGTCTCATCGCTCGCTCTTGCTCGATCCGCACCCGTGTGGCAGCGAGCAGCAAACATTCGCGTCCGGCGGCGGCATCTAAATCACGTCCAAAGGATCTGGCGCCGCCTCTACGGCGTCCTGCTGCCGCTCGTGGCGGGCAACATCGGGCGTCGAGTGAGTGGAGTCTGCAGACTCTGCTGACTCGGAGGATTCGATTGGTGCAGGTGGCCGCCCGAGTCAGGTAAAAATCACCGCCCCGCGCTAGCAGAATGGAGAGGGATGCGGAAGCGGCGGCATGCAATGCAGCGACGATGCTTTTAGGCGTGGAGCGAACCATAACAACCATTGGAGCTCCGAGGGTCAGTAGTGAATAGGAACGGAGCAACCGGTGCTCCTGTTCTAATTAAAAAGGGTCGGCGGGTCGACTGCGGTTCGATCCGTGGTTGGACCATCCCCATTTTGAATCCCGGAAGGACATCGGGTGCAGCACCAAATATGGTGGGGGTTGCGAATTGGCTTGTAGTCCAATGGTAGGGACGGTTTAGTGACGCTACTCACCAAGGCTTCAAATACCGGGCCGTGACCTTTTCGAATTTTCTCGGGATTTCCAGCGTTATGCATTAAGTGGTAGCGACGTTCCCGTCGACGACAAGGCACCAATGGTGACTTCGAGAATCTCCAGATCCGACGGGTGCTTAGTCCTTCCGGAGATGCTTCATAGGGGGTAGCGTTTGCGATGCGATGTGTTCATAGGGGTGAGTGTGCGTGCGTGTTATGGCGTCTGCTTTATCGCGGTCATTCTCAAAAAAAAAATATGGCGGGGGTTCGCAGCTTGCATGTGCCACGTTGCCCCGTGCACGGTGCCGCGGCAGCAGATTTTCATGGTAAATACCTGTACCGGAGTGTTTACCAGTGCAGATAGTCTTAACGCGGTTGGTCCTAGGCTCCTCTCTGCTTCTTTTTATATATTCTTTGCAGCAATAATGGAGGCATCCATCTGACAACCTCAGCCGCCTGTAATCTGTATGCTCCTCTAGGATCCTCCCCTGCAGCTAGGATCCTTCAAGTGTTCTTCAGCAGGTCAGTGCTTCTAACAAGATGTTTATATTCCTGATGTTTTTACTTGCTGCAGCCATGCCTGTGCTGTGCCTATTCAGTATTACGCCTGCTGAGTTAAGCAGTCTATGACCTTTGAATATCTTAGAAACAATCTTGTTCTGGCTTTATGTATGTCCTTAGCAAACTTTCTTGCTTGTTTGGATACAGTAGAAGAAGCCTCGATTTGTAGCAGTTCAGATCTGTAGCTCCTTGCCTTCTTCAAGGTCATCAGAAATGGCACACCTGCAGAGCCAGACAAGTCTTGGTAGTACATTACCAATAAACCTACCGGCAGCCTTCTTCAAGGAAATTACCAATGATTTCTCTGCTGAGCGAGAACTTGGTCGATCTGTTTATGGAACAGTTTATAAGGTAAGAGTGGAACGTAACATTTACACATCAGATTCTTACATACAAAACCGCTTTACTAACAGAGGTTAATGAAACAGGGGGTTCTTCCAGACGGGGACATGATTGCTGTCGAGAGGATTGATGAATACACACCACTGCGGGCTGGAATAAAATTTGAATTTGAGATTACAAATCTTATGGCGCTTAAACACCAAAATATAGTAGAGCTGGTTGGATTCTGCCACGAATCAGAGGAGAAAGTCTTTCAGCTTGATGGGAGGAATGTGATTGTGGAGAACGTTGAACGCTGCCTTTGCTACAGATACCTACCAAGGGGAAGTCTTGACAAGTGTCTTTATGGTACGCAATGCACTATCCAACACCTCCCTCTATCTACTATTCATACATAATTGAAAGATATAAATAAATTTTTTTATGAATAAAGATATAAACAATTTTCAAAAGAGGTATTGTGATTCTTAATTATTTCTGATATTTGTTTTATTGTCACCAATGTAAGCAATTTAGACTTTTGGGCAGTACTATTTTAGAATACTTACACTACTAGTATTTCCGTTGTTTTTGTCTTCCTTATTATTAGGAGACACTACATCAATGAACTGGGACACAACACGGTTTAAGATAATTAAGGGGATCTGCCAGGGTGTACATTTCATTCACAAGGAATTGTACGGTGGGCCCCTTATTCATACGAGGCTCGCGCCTAACTCGGTGTGGTTGGATGATAATTTTGTGCCAAAGATTGCTTATTTTGGACTCACCATACTCTTTGATGAAGAGCAGATCTGGATGCAAAAAAGAGGGACGTATGCTGTCAAATGACAATTTTTATGAGTAAGCAGAAACAAACTGTGAAATATATGATTATATATTCATTCTATTTACCATAAAAGTAAACGCCATTTGATTATTTTTTAAACTATTGCAGTGGGTACGTAGCTCCAGAGCATCAACAAAGAGGTGAAATCTCCACCATGTCTGACATATATAGTTTGGGCATGATTATTCTTGTGATTACGACCAGAGAGAGGAACTATTTTGCTTCTAAAAGATTTGCAAGACAATTTGTCGACAATGTAAGATAGCACTACTTGATGACTTCAATTTTGAAACTTCTGTTTTGGAGTCTTTCCTTGGATTCCGTTAGTATATTATCACTAAGGATTAAATCCAATTGTGTAGGTACATCAAAACTGGAAGACATATGAGCAGATAATGCGCAAGTACCCATCACTGGATTCAGATGGCTTTGAGCAAGTAAAAGCATGCATTCAAATTGGGCTAAAGTGTGTGGAGGTTGATCGAAAAATGAGGCCTTCTATAGTGGACATTGTCGATAGACTCAACGGGAGATATGTACCAATTTTCGATGAGGTATGAACATTTGAGGCATTTTCATACGGACGATTTCTATTCAGTTCATACGGTTTCATTATATATCGTGCTGTTTGCAAATTTTAACACTTAACTTTGTTAGTAAGAATAGGTACACTGTATTGATATATCGGTAGATAGCAGTAAACTTTCCCATCACCGTGTCCTCCCAGCTCACTTGGCAACGTTTATTCTGTGCGCGTCTGCAGAAAGGGGCCGATAGTCTACCTCCAGATGAGGTAACGAGATCGGAGAGGGATAGCTGGGAGTGCCTTAGTGTTAGGCTGGCTGGGGTACCCAACCGAACCCAATATCTTTTTGGCACTTCCCCTTCAAACAAAATAAATCCTTCTCATGTCCAGTGCGTCTAGTCAACAAGACAGATGACTACGTCGCTGTCAGTGCGTCGGGAGGGGAGTGGAGTGGCCGGGAAACGGTAGTGGGTAGATTTGGTGTGAGGGATTGCCATTTGGATAACTGGTTAAACACAACATTTTACTAGTGGCCTTCAACATGGATTCGTGGAAATGTGTATTTCTTTATTGAAGATGAAATAGAATTTCCTATGTAATTAGAACCTCATTGTCCAACTGTATACAAGTTCAGCATTTTGACGGTTAGTTATTCTTGCATTATAGTGTTTTTTTTTTTTTTTTTCTTGTAGCATCTCAGGATGCAAGCGGCACGGGCCTGTCCACAAGCCCGCTTTGCCCGCCCCGCTTAAATCCCGTTTTGGACAATGCAGATGGCCTGCTAGATTATTGCGGTTTGGAGCAGGCCAACCTGCTAAGCCCAGCAGACGTTAGCAGATCCTGCGAGACACCTGCTAGGACCCGCAATCATCTTGCTCGACACGTTCCAGCGCTGGACGCCGCGCGATCTCCCACCCAGCCTCACTCTCCACGTCCCGGCCCATGCGTCACGCTTCACCTACGCGTATATACGCGCATCCGCGCGGCCTTCCTCGGCCGTCCATGTCCCGTGCTTTGGCTCTTGATGAGACGGATACGCGGTGGTTCGGTTTAGCTGCGAGGCTGGGGGCCTTGGGCTGTGGGGCTTTGTCGTGTCACTGGCATGCACCATGCATGCATGCATTGCAAACTCACACCACGCCACAGCACACATGCATGGCAGGCATGCACGCACCCACCCTCGTTTGAACCTTCCTAGTGCGTATCGCCACGCAGGTCACGCCCTGAGATACGTTGCGGGTCCTGCTAGGCTGACCGCTGGGCCCGGTGGTTGCTTGCGGCCAACAGCCTGCAGGAAGTGGACGACCGCAAAGCCCGCAAAATAATTTTGCGGCAAGCAGCGGCAGCCTGCAGACCTGTGCAGAGCGGCCCGCTTGCATCCTGAGTAGCATCTGTTCCAAAACATTTTCGATCAAGATGGAATATATATTGTTGACTGTTGAGACATACTCCTACTTGTTACTCGGTTTGTTCAGACCTTGTTGTTATTATTATTATATACAGATGTGGCCTGGTGGTCTCCGGAATCGGCGTGGGAAGAAATCGGACCGGGCAGTTTTTTTTAAAAGCGTTCTAACGTTTTTAGTATATAGACAGGCTGTAGTATGCGACACCAGAGGAGTGTATATATTACATTATATTATGAGATTCATTCGTACGACACCTAGCAGTATGCGTCCAACTGCTTTTTTTTTCCTGGTTGATGAGCTGTGTGTGTACATGTATATATATATGATCATGTCTCTCTCTCTAGCTGTGGACGATGTCTCTTCGAATTGGCCCTTCACCCGGACAACCAGCAAGGATGCCCATGCAGGGAGGCGCGTTGCTACCTGCTCTCCCTGCCGGTTACTCTGGTGTTGGATGTCTCCGACTCTAGAGCAGCTCTACTCCAAAACTCTACGTGGAATTAGCTCCAAATAAAGTTGGAGTTATGAAAACGAGGTGCTTAGCTCCCAAATCTATAAATAACATGCAACACAATTCAATGACATGTGGGCCCACAGGCCCACCATATTAGCCCCACATCTCCCCTTCCTCCATTCCTCTGTTCCTCACATCACACGTCGTAGGCAGGGCGGGTGGGGGTAGGGAGGTCGGCTGAAGGCTCAAGCGAAATGTGAAGCCGGTCGGACAGGAGCGCCGCGAGCGTGCAGCGGCGGCCCTCGACGCCACGATCCCCAGTGAGCGTGCAACAAAGCGACCCTTGAGATCGCGACCCACGGCGACGCCACCCTTCCCCTTCTTCCCGAGGACAATGTAGGGGACGGCAAGAGGAAAATCCCTGGGCAAGGGGGGGGAGGAGGTGTGGGGGAAGGGGAGAGGGAGCCAACCGACCGCCGAAAGTGAGGGACCGGTGGCAACGGCGGCCTAACCGCCTCCTATCATGAGAACACACAGCGAGGATGGGGACGGGCATGGGAAATGGATGACATTGCGGGTAATTTCCACTAAACTCGAAGTCTAGGTCTATTTTTAAGATTTGTGGAGCTGAGAAAAAGATGCTCCAAATCTCCAACCTCATTTGCACTATAGCTCCATAGTTTTGGAGCTCCATGAAGTTTTAAAGCTGAGGTGTTTAGCTAAAAAATTAGTTGGAGCTGCTGGAGTTCAGCTCTAGAGCCATGCCAAACACCCCCTTAAGCAACATTCGCTTCATCAGTTTGTCAATTCCGGGACCGGCGCGGTGGGGTATTTTGTTGGAAGGGTGGGATCGATATATCCAATTCATTACTAGCTTTCATCATCTATGTGGCGTTCATATAACTTCTTGTAAATTTTGTCATGATGTGCAGCCATCGCAGGATGAAGTGGAGATACCTATTGAATATGATGAAAGAACAAAGGACGAAGCTAAGATACAAGAAAAGGTAGCATATCTCTTGTGGTGGTTACTTATACTAGAATATTCATATAAATATTGTTAAATACAAATATTTTTCAATGAAAAGCATTCGTTTGTGCATAATTTGTAGTTAAAAGATACTTCCTTTATTTCAAATTATAATCGTTTTTGACTTTTTTTTTTTTGGGTACATCCACTTTACTATGTCTAAATATAATAATATGTCTAGATAATAGCAAAATAGATTAACCAAAAAAAGTCAAACCGACTTATAATTTGGAACGGAGGGAGTATTACGTAACAAGGCTAGGTTACAACGCGTTTGCCAGTCAGGTGACCGTGATGGATTTCGAAAATTCTAATGGAATAGTATTACTGTATGCAATAATGCTAATAGATCGTAATAATGACCCCAGTGGTTTTCTTGCCTAGATTCGCCCCTGCTATATATTAGCAGTGATCCTACTATTCGCTTTCTACTTAATTAGTAACATTTGGTTGAAATGGTATATTGTACTACTCCCTCCGGGTTGGTATTAGAAGTCGTTTAGGACAACAACACGGTCTCCAAAACATAACTTTGACATCTTATTATTAAAAAAAATATTTATGAAAATGTGATATATGTGTACTTTTATCAAAGTATTTTTAAAGACAAATCTACTCATATAATTTTCATATTTATAAACTCAACAACTTAAAAGTTATTGATGATTTATATTCCTAATGTTTTGCTCAAACCTTATCCAAAACGACTTCTAATACCAACCCGGAGGGAGTATTTTCTTTCTACTACCTAATTTAATAATAATGGAGGCGCGTTGCTACCTGCTCTCCCTGCCGGCCACCGGCGGAGCTAGGTGGAGGCCAAACGGGTCATGGCCCCCCCCTTGCCTCTATGGTTTCTATAAGGCCATATGTTTATGTGCTCTGCATGTCCTTGCATGTTCCCCGGGTTTATTTTTCTATCTATACATAGTATGTGTGCTAATAATAGTTAATGAGTAATATTTTTGTTGTCAATCAAGTTCTTATTATGCTTTTTAGCCAACTTTTTTATGCTTGGCGATTTTGTTGTCGATTGTATTTGGTACATTGTGACTTAATTATTAATACTGAGATTATTTTTCATTGCTCGTCATGAACCTATGGATTCAATTGATAAATTGACCCCTGCTATGTTTTATTTCTAGCTCCGCCACCGCTGCCGGCTACTCTATATAAGCAGCATCAGCTTCCTCACTTGTCAGTTCCGCACCGGGCGCGGTGGGGGTTTTTGTTGGAAGGGTGGGATCGATATATCCGATTCATTATTAGCCTTTCATCATCTCTCCGGCGCTCAAAACTAATACATATAACTTCTTGTAAATTTTGTCATGATGTGCAGCCATTGCTGGATGAAGTGGTGATACCTATTGAAGATGATGAAAGAACAAAGGACGAAGCTAAGAGAAAAGAAAAGGTAAAATATCTCTTGTGGTGATTATATATACTAGAATATTCATAAATATTGTTAAATACAAATATTGCAGAGTCTTCTCGCCTAGATTTGCCCCTGCTATATACTTCCTCCATTCCAAATTGTAAGTCATTCCAAGAATCTTGCAAAGTCAAAGCATCCCAAGTTTGACTAAATTCATATGATAAGATAATAACATTTAGGATATTTACCAAGTACCATTGATTCTTTGTTAATTATATTTTTATAATATACCCGCTTGATGTCATAAATCTTTGTAATTATCTCTATAAGTTTGGTCAAACTTTAGACATTTTGACTCTAAGATTTTTTGGAATGACTTACAATTTGTGATGGAGTGAGTAGCAGTGATCCTACTCCTACTATTTGCTTTCTACTTAATTAATAACATTTGGTCGTAATAGTATATAGTACTATTTGCTTTCTACTTAATTAATAACATTTGGTCGAAATAGTATATATTTGGCCCCTCATATTCCTTTTGTCTTCTGGATGCTGGACCAACAGAACGAGCAACAACGAAAGGGGTACATGAAATGGAGGTTGTGTTTTCGTTTTTGGCCATTCTTTTTTTCTGTTTGGTCTCTTTTTATACCTGGACTTGGAGGAGAGACGAGTGGCCAAAAGTGGTTAAGATGGGGATGATGGATGTCATTGTTCCATCGGCTCTGTTGATTGTGATGATTATCATACAGATATTCTACATCGACCTAGAAGACATATCACCAGACAAAAAACCGTCAAGAGGTGTAAAATAGTAAATCTGGCAACAATTTCATGCTCCAAGATTGTGTACTTTGCAATCAGCAAAGCACCTGCCGGCGCAAACGTGACAGTACACGACATTATTGCGCATGCTATCGCCTTCCTGATCGATATGGTCGGTGCCATTTACCTTTATCAGAATCATAGCTGCTATGAGCTTGACAATATCTAATGAAAGATGAAGAAGCTGGGATTTCCGGAAAAAAAATATATATATATAACAGACGAAGAGGCTAGCTGTGAGTCTGTGGCATGGATGTCCAAAACAAGCACGTACAGTGCTTTTTCGTTGTTCAATCAGAATCAAACTGAGAGTCATGT
>JADLZK010002766.1:0-27537 GCA_015847255.1 Hyparrhenia diplandra
TTCTTTTCACCACGATCGGGTGCTCTGGCCGTAACGCTGAAGCACTGGCAGAGAAGAAGACGAGAGTGCTCTCCCTAGTTTCCGTATGTCCTGTCAACTGTTTTGAAGCCCTCGTTGCAATTTGCATCAGTGTGACTTCGTAAAAATAATTGTGTGTGTACGGATTGACGGGCAGATCCAGGATCAACTGAACCTAAATACAAACATGAATTGTCTGTTAGGTTTGCATTCTTGAACCGATTATGTTACCAAACCCATCCTTCAGTCTTCCCTGATAGCATAAAATTATTTAGACGGACTGGTCGATTATCGTTGGACAACCAACTCGCGGTTTCACACAAATGATGCTACACGATTTCTACATTGGTATCAACTGATAAGGAGTGATATAAATTTGGCATGACACATGGATTTTTCATGGAGCAAAGCTTCAGAGTATCAACATCCTCGCATAGTCCTCAAGGACAAGAAGCCTTTTGTTCCTTGCTGTACGAGTACATGACGCTGATCATTCTAGTGATGTTCAAGCAGGCCTGTGTGAAGTTAGAGGAGAAGGTCCTCCTGCATAAGCACTCCATATTGAGCTCCTCCCACTCCATTGCGATCAAGCTACGCATATGTGCTTCTGCCTCACTAGGGCCACATCTAGGGTTCTCTATGAGGTAGAAGTCCCTATAAGATCCATCAATTCCTTCTTGAGCTTCATCCTGCAATGTCCATCAAAGAGAACTGCTAAAGCTTTGCTGCTAAATATAATTATTGGTAGATTGGAATTGAAATTTTGATGCACAAAAGGTGGAAACGTTGAACAAGTATACGACTGACCTTTGCACTACCCATGTCATCCTAAAGCCTAAGGATCTTGGCAGGGCAAGAGATAACCGATGGCATGTGGTCAATGAGTATTTCAGTACTTTGATCAGATCCTAGCATGATGAATATGTGTACAAATGTAAGCGCAATCCTGATGTGAGAACACCATTTCTCAGGTAGTCCTCTGCGTTAGGGAACCTGATCGGTTGCTAACCATTTTGCCTCAACCATGAATGCATCAAACAACACCACCCACTGCAGAAAGTTGTGGCATTTCTATTGTTAGCATTGTTCACCATGATTTAATTTAACAATAAATTTTATTATCAATTTAACAAGTTTTTAAATTGGTAAATTTGTAGACTTAGTTAGCTATTTAAAGTGGGATCAGACACCAGAGCTAGATTTTTTTTATTACTACTTGTGCAGATAAAAATGAAAAACTATATGTGAGATAAAGCTAGATGGAGCTAGAGTAACATACTGCTTTCCTGAGATGATTAACAGGGTTCCACCCATGCTCCTTTTCTGCTATATCTGCGATCTCATTTGTAATGGTGTAAAGAGCCCTGTAGCATGACCTCATATCACTGGGGAGTGAATCAGCAGCAGCCGTATTCCACCTACCAATTGCATTTTTCAAAAATCAGCATCATTTAAATTAACTATTTTTAATATGACAACAAAGATTAGTACATGTCATTCGCTTACATTTTAATTGCCTCAGTGAAGAGGAGAGTTCATCTTAGTGTGCCAACAAGGTCAAATATGTCATCCACAACATAGACAAGCGCGATTATCTTTGTGATCTCAACCCGGTATATCTTGACAAGGAACATCCTTGAGGGCTGTCATGGACCACATGTACCATTTCAGCACCTGGTCCCGCACAACAGGTATTTCTTGAACCAATCCTAGGTCCATCCACCATCTGCATCACATAAGCATTATATATAATTCTTAAATTACCACTCACTCTGCAAAAATTGGTTGGACATAATTTTTTTCTAAACACTTCTACATGAGTTACTGAAGTCAACTGGTCTAGCACAAGATCAGCACTCATACAAACCTTTAATCTCTTGTATTTCTTTTTTGATGCAGCAATTTGTTGCGATGAAACTCTGCATTTGCTAGCTTCTCCATTGCAGTGTCTCTGATGGGCAGGCTCTGTAGGTAGGTGAGGTGATGCCGAGCTTTGTACTGCATTAGGGCTTATGTGGTAGGGGTGGTCCAAGGACTGTCTCACATACTCTGCAAGGCTTGGCTCCAAGTATCTAATGGCAGATGCAAGGTGCTTGCTTGAGAACTCTTTGGCCTTGTAGAGCAACACCTCTCCTCCAATGTTCAGGTGAGACATGTCATGCAGGCTCAGGAGCCCTCTGATGTCCTTGGTAAGAGAAAGCTCGAATTCGCCGCTGTCATCAGTGAACCTCTGTAAAAACATCATCTGTTGTGCAAACATGTTCATAGACAATTTTGACATGAATATTATTATAAATGTTTTGTAGGAGTAAATTATATATTTGTGTTTACTAACTTGCTGAAACATCATGGCCGGCCTCTCTTAGGAGCCTGAATGCAAGGGTTGCATTGAAGAAATCATTGCTGTGGACGAGATCCATGCAAGAACTCATGGCGTTCTGGATCTCTTCCTCAAAGTAGTGATCGATGCAGAGGCGTTTGAGGTTATCGATGGTGACCATCGTCTCCCGGGCATTCTTGTGATGTTGATGCAGACTCTTTTGGACGTCTGTTGTCAGGCCCTGTATATATGTATATTTCCAAACATGAAAATTTTAGACCTGCTACAATCAACAATTTCATCAAGTCATGCATATTATACTGTGAAGGAAAATGAAACTATAGTTAGGGTTGATCCAGAAATAATGAAAAAAGAAAAATCAAACTGGAGCTAAGGCTACCTGGATATCAAAATCATTAGGCAGCAGCATGTTGGACGTGGACGCTAGCAGAGGGCGGATGGAATCGCCACGGTGGCGGCTGCTGTTTGCAGCTGCCGCCGGCGCCGGCGAAGCTGCAAGGAGAATAGGCTCCACAGAAGAGAAGGAGAAGATGACGCGTGCAGGTACAGCAGACATTGCTCCTGGTAGAGAAAAAAACCTGCAGGCTGTGGTATGCATCATATTCATATCCCGGCCTGTGTATAATTAAATTTGCGAGCGCTAATGATGCCAATGTCTGTGTGGCTGTGTGCATGCAGTTCTGCCTGATTTTGGTGAGTGATATGCATCGAGGTGAGCCTCCAATTTAAAGGGGAGGAGACTCCATCGTAGTTGTAGCACATGTATTCTATCCAGCTTCCGATCGAATCGAAGAGACCTGTTAAGCATGTGCATGTTTAACACATACCGGTGTTTGCATGCATGCAGATCAGAAGGCAGCATCAAGCTGCAGTCCAAAGACTCCAAATGTTGTCGCATGCACATGTCTTGGTTTGTTCTCTCACATCAGGACATATATACATCACCTTCAGTCTCTATTATCGTCCCTGTGTAGTGCGTGTTTGAATTATCTGCTACCGTGTGTCGTGTGTAGCTGCTCCAATTTGCTGCACGTGAAAAACAACACTAGTTCAGTCTCAATCACATGCATCTGGACAAGTGCTGCTGTGCATGATCTGCGAGCAACCAACGGAGACCACTCAGCGAGCTACAGTTAAATAAGGATGACCGCACGACTGATCTGCAAATGTGTGCGTGATGACACACAACTTCCTTGAGGAATTAGGAGCACTAAAAGCCCAAACACGGCAAACCGGTTGGCTCGATCGTACGTCTTGATTTCAATCTTTATTTATTTACAAAACACAAAGCCCTCCAAGATGAAAGTCTCACTTGCCTGATGCGGCAACTTTGTCAAGCGTTCAAACGAATGATGGGCGACCTTATTTGTTGAGATCCACATCCACCTCCAGTTGGTCCCCAAAACCGTGCAAGAAAAAGACGTTTTTCCCTCGGATGTTGTATGATGACATATACTAAGCTGGCGTCACTGTTGGAGTCGTCACCGTCCTCCCTGCAGCACGCTTTTATCATGAGAACAAGCCGTCTGGGGCCATATATAGGAAGGAACAGTCGTCTATGATGGTGGTATTTTGTAAGATTTTGTTATTATATATATAAAATCCTCCAGCTATATATACAGAGATATTGGCAAATTATTTTGGAGCATATATACGTCATATCATCTCCAAGCAAATTTTTTTATCAGTACCCGTCCTTACATTATTACGCCGGCGTAGCATGGATCTTACAACAATTTGCATATAGTGGGATCACATTCCTAGCATATCCAAGGAAAGTTCTTTGATGAATAAGTTCCAAATTAAGTATGTGTGTTCGTATGAGGTGAGCAAGGCGCGCGAACGAACGACTGCATCTGTGTAATTTTTAAAACAAGAAGAAATAACTTTTTTTTGAAAGAAATATTCATGACGGATGTTTAGGGGATCCTAACATGTTTCATACATGAGTATATATAGCAGGTCAAGTCAATTTGGATCTTCGTGCTACTAGTTTTCGTGGCTTCAGTTATGAGAATTCAATCTGAATTCAGCGATGCCGCTTTCATCGATATATCACGATGGATGTACTGAAGCCGCAACCAACTACGGGTTTCACACATATGATGCCCAGATGCCACACATGCATCATGTCCATTACATGACTGACCAAACTATTTTCTTGAAACCTCGTCTCTACCACTCGATCAGTTGTTGTACTAGATTCAAGTGCGAACGTTTTGATGCATTCGTTGGATGTGACTCTTGTTTGATATTTGTGGCCATACGGGCTTGTTTGGTTCATGACCTGCCAGGCAGCTTAATTACTGGCCCGGAAACAATCTCAACCATTAGGTGCGCTCAAAATCAATGCCTTTTTTTTTAAAAAAAAAAAGGGAACAAAGTTCCAGTCTACCATTCGGAATGGTACACAACTGAGTGTCTTTGCACCCCCACCTCCTTTATCACTGAGCGGTCATTTAGAAGCCTTAGCTGGTGTCACAATACAAAGTGTCATAAGGCAAAAAAAATCCAAATAGGAAACATAAGGGAGTTTGGCTCATCTAGTGAGCTCAATGCCAAAAGGGACATTCTAAAGACCAATGCGGTTTATGAAATTCCAACCAAACTTCGAAAAAATAGACATGATCAATGTCTCCCATCTTCTGCATCCTTCCTTGAAAAAGCGGGTGTTCCTCCTTATGCAGCATGGACCACTAACGGATTCAAAATGTTGCCTAAAGATTACCTGCATAAAAGTATTAGCTTTAGCTTTATTGAACACCATATTATTCCTATTCAACCATATCGCCCAACAGTGCGCAACAACTCCTAACCAAATCAATGGCTTGGAAGCTAACCCTCTTGCCTGACCGCTGATCCGAACAAGCCCACAAACTATTGATGTCGCTTTCACGATTAGTCATGCTTATGTCACTTTTGCATGTGTCCACTAACACTAGTACAATAAGCATTGCATTAATAGAGATAATGGGCAAAAGTCTCTTTTCAAAGGACGGGGTGTGCAAAGATTATGGCGGGTTACCTTTGCACAAGTACCCGACTACGTGTTATATTTTTTTAAACTAGGGACTCACTACCGAACTGGTCTTTCCTCGGTGGAGAAACCTTCCCCGTGAGCACCTCACGGCAAAGGGCGCTCTTTCCGTGAGCATAGTTCTTGCTCACGGCAAAGGCCTCACTCATGGCAACCAACCTTTGCCGTGAGGTGGAGCTCATGGGAAAGACAATGAAGGGAGGTCGTCCGGCCCTACGCCACCCTTTGCCGTGAGCTCGGCCAGCTCCAGCCACGGCAAAGGCTTTCCCCGTGCAGCATCCATTGTCGTGGAGCATATGCAAACTCTAGGCAAAGGACACCCTCTCCCCTTGCCGTGAGCAGAGGTTCCGACTCATGACAAAGGGTGTACCCTTTTATTTTTAGGTTTTTGGCCTCCAAACTTTTTTTGCAAGTTATTATACATTATATGGCACTCCATTTTCAATTTTGGTGAATTTTTGAATTTATTTGGTATATTTAGGTAATTATTCTCTTCTAGAGCAATTTTTAAAATGAAGCCAAATTTGAACTACATGTGATTGAAACTTTTGAAAAATATAGTAAAAATTTGATATTCCTATTATTGAACACAAATTAAGGCCTTACATATAAAAATAAAACCAAAACTGGAACATCTTATTACTTAAAACACGAACATTAAGTTAGTTGGGAAGCTCACGGCAAAGAAGCCATATCTTTGCCCCCGAGCCGCTTGGGAAGCTCAAGGGCTCACCGAAAAGGGATTGAAACGCCATTGATTCATCTCTTTCCCGCCGGGTCCAAACCGAGACTCACGGAAAGACGCCGCCACCGTAGCCCCTCCCCCTCGGCCAACTCTCTCTTTCACGTGAGTCATGGGGGTACACGGAAAGGCTAAGCCGTGAGCCACCTATTTGGCTCATAGGAAAGGCCCTTTCCCGATGTCATCTTTTCCCCGACTTGGGTATGCCGTGAGTTACCACGGAAAGCCTTTCCCGGCTGGGAAAAACCCTTTCCCGTGAGGGCTGGGCTCACGGAAATCCTTCGAGTCCAGTAGTAACTCCCCATCCCCATTCACTGAACAGAAATACATCGAAAAGGCAAGAAAGATCTAAAGATAAGACAAGAGACACACTGCCCAGCAAGATCAAAAGACAACAGCAACAGACTGCGCTTAACCATCAACGCAGGACTACGTATTATAGAGCTCAAGAAAAAGCCCCATGGCGGATACACGGGTCTTTGTTACAACAGAAAGATTCACGAGATCTCTATCCTTCCTATTCTTAAGCTACAATCTAGAATAACCAAGGTACACTACCGTACAATGAATCTACACCTAAGCCTATAGAGAAAAATAGATATCACTAGCACGTTCACCTTTATAAATCAAAAAAAAAAAAAAAACAAACAAAGGGACCGCCCTGAGCCCAGTACGAAAGCTCACTAATGCGACCATGACTGAGCCCGCCTTCCTAGGTTGCCGCTGGTTCCGATCCCCTACCATGGTGCAGGCCGCAAGCGTCTTTGGTGAGAGACAAGTGAGAGGCATTGTCTAGGAGAGGTGTTAAGTTAGGGTTTAGGGTAGTTTTTAATAGGTCATGGGCTTTCTAGAGATGGGTAAATGCCCCTATATTGACAGAGGTAGTCATCTTAGAAGGCATACCAATGTAAATCAATTTATAGATGGGGTACACAATAGTCTGTCCGCATAAATGTTCCTATCACCATAGAAATGTAGTACTAGGTACTTGAGGAGACACATAATATTTACACCACCTCTTTAAATAAAATAAGAAATATCTTAAAATCATTTTGTGCAGTGGGTGATGCTAACCTTCGACAGATCATGATAATTATGCAAGAAGTACTAAAAGCCTAATCGATAGACTAACACCTACAAGAACATAACCTTACTACATCAGAAAAATATTTCACAAGACCAGACGCATTCTTGCTTTATTATCTATACTAGGACCCACCCCTTCCTCTCTATACAGGACTCATGGTAGCCCTAAGATACCACGGTAACCTTGCCATGCCTCATTTATGGTGGGCCCGATACAACTATTACTTGCATTGTATAGTTCAACATTATATTTTTTTAAGAAGAAAATTGTACTATACATTATTTTTACAGCTCTAGAGATGGATTATATCATCTTCCTTTGCCCAAATATTTTCTAATCCTAGCTATCTAATTTACATGATGTGATTTCTACATTGGTATCAAGCTATCAACTAATAATATGGAGCAAAGCTTCAAAGTATCAACATCCTTGCATAGTCCTCAAGGAGAAGAAGCCTTTGTTCCTTGTTGTATGAGTACATGACACTGATCATTCTCGCGGCATTCAAGCAAGTCTGTGTGATGTTAGAGGAGAATGTCCTCTTGCATAAACACGCCCTATTGAGCTCCTCCCACTCCCTTGCGATCAAGCTACGCATATGTGCTTCTGCATCACTAGGGCTGCATCTAGGGTTCTCCATGAGGTAGAAGTCCTTGTACGATCCATCTAATCCTTCTTGAGCTTCATCCTGCAAAGTCCATTAACAAAAATGATATAGGTAATTTGCTGCTAAATATTATATAGAGAGTACTAGATTTGAAAATTTTGACATACAAAAGGTGAAAATATTTAACAAGTATATGCTTGACTAACCTCTGCACTGCCCATGTCATCCCAAAGCCGGAGGATCTTGGCTGGGCAAGAGATGACAGAGGGCATCTGGTCAATAAGTGCTTCGGTACTTTGATCACACCCTAGCATGATGAATATGTGTACAAGCGTAAGCGGCACTCCTGACGTGACAGCACCATTTCTCAGGTAGTCCTCTGCGGTAGGAACCTGATCGGTTGCTAGCCATTTTGCCTCAGCCATGAATCCATCAAACAACACCGCCCACTAGAAAATTGGGGATTTCTATTGTTAGCAGTGGTTCATTATGGTTTCGTTTAACAACAATTTTTATTATGAATCATCTTAACAAGTTTTAAATCAGTAAATTTCTTTTTACACTTTAGCTTAGGAACTTATACAGGTAAATAAAATTCATGAAGTATATATAAGATAAAACTATTTGGGAACATACTGCCTTCCTGAGATGATTAACAGGGTTCAATCCATGCTCCTTTTTGGCCATATCTGCGATCTCATTTGTGGTGGTGTAAAGAGCCCTGTAGCATGATCTCATGCCACTGGGGAGTGAATCAGCCGCTGCCATATTCCACCTGGCAATTGCATATTTAAAAATCAGCATTGTTTAATAAATTAAGTATTTTTAATATGACAACAATATTACATATCATTTACTCTATGCACGCTTACAGTTTGACTGCCTCGGTGAAGAGGGAGAGCTCCTCTTGTGTACCAACAAGGTCAAATATGTCGTCCACAACATAGACTAGCGCGATTATTTTTGTGATCTCAACCCGGTATCTGGAGAAGGAACATCCTTGGAGGGCAGTCATGGACCACATGTACCATTTCAGCACCTGGTCCCGCACCACAGGAATTTCTTGAACCAATCCTAGGTCCATCCACCATCTGCATCACATTATATCAAATAATACCTCATCATTATAATCATAAATTACCACTCACTCTATATATGCAAAGAAAAAGGTGGAATAATATAATTTTGTAAAGAATTTTACATAAGTTACTGAAGTCAACGAGTGGTCTATAGCACACAAGATCAGCACTCATTTTACACACGTACCTTTTAACCTCTTGAAGTTCTTGCTGATGCAGTAATTTGTTTAGCTGAAACTCTTCAACTGCTAGTTTCTCCACTACAGTGTCTCTGATGGGAAGGCTCTGTAGGTAGGTGAGGTGATGCCTAGCTTTGTACTGCATTAGGCTTATGTGGTAGGGGTGGTCCAGGGACTGTCTCACATACTCTGCAAGACTTGGCTCCAAGTACCTAATGGCAGATGCAAGGTGCTTGCTTGAGAACTCTTTTGCCTTGTAGAGCAACACCTCTCCTCCAGTGTTCAGGTGAGACATGTCATGCAGGCTCAGGAGCCTCTGATATCCATGCTAAGAGGAAGCTTGAATTCACAGTTGTCATCAGTGAACCTCCGTAAAACATCATCTGCTGTGCAACCATGATATATATATATTTTTTTTGAATGATGAGTACATTTTCTAGAAAATTAGTTTGTGGAAATAGAATTATTGTTTGTGTTTACTAACTTGCTGAAACATCATGTCCAGCCTCTCTCAGGAGCCTGAATGCAAGTGTGGCATCGAAGAGATCATCGCTGTGGATGAGATCCATGCAAGAACTCATGGCGCTCTCGATCTCTTCCTCAAAGTAGTGGTCGATGCAGAGGCGCTTGAGGTTATCGATGGTGACCATCATCTCCCGGGCACTCTTCTGACGTTGATGGAGAATATTTTGTACGCAAGTCAGGCCCTCCTACAGCAGGTGCATATATATGTTTCATGTATATATAAAGAATTCACATATTTGCGTATAAAGAATGCACGTATTTGTTAATCAAGTCATTCAGTATCAAGAAAATCGAACTAGTTACCTGGAGACCATAGTCCTTTCGGAGCAGCAGCCTGTTGGCTGCAGCCGCTGCCGCCGAAGGGCGGATGGAATCACCACGGTGACGGCCTTTGTTTGCGGCTGCCGCCGGCGAAGCTGAAAGGAGAAGAGGCTCCATGGAGGAGGAGGTGGAGAAGATGCGTACAGGTGCAGCAGACATTGCTCCTGGGTAGCTAGAGAGAGTAATGAAACAGCTCGGCTTAATCAGAAAACGAAGCAAGCTGTGTCTGTGTGCAGTGTGTGGTTGCTGCCTGCTTGTACGTTAGTGATATGAATCGAGGTTTGCGCAGGCCCTCCAATTTATAGAGGGCGATCGAGCCTAGTACGTAGTAGCACATGTTTCTCAGGAAAGATATTATATATGTGATCCTTCTATACCGTGTTTTCTGTTGTGGTGTGGTGCGTGCGGCGTTGCATGCAGCTTCTGAAGACACCATCATATAACTGCAGACAATTGACCTGTATGCGTGTGAAACCGTGGATCTGCAACTTAATTTGCTGTGAGGCCGGCACATGTGAAAAACAGTGCTCCCTCCGTCCTAAACCCCCCAATAAGTGTCATTTTTGTTATAAATTTAGATAAATGTTTGTCCAGAAACGACACTTCTTTTTTTAGGATTAACTGACTAATATATATATATATATATATATGGAGTACTAATTCCTGAATGAAACGTCCATGGACTAGAATAAGCCACTCCCTTTTGGTCCTAAAAATAATGGAATTATCTTTTTATATTTTTTTTTCGAAAACGAACTTAGCTCGTACTTCATTAAGAGGAGTTAGAAAAGTTTATACACGACTTGTGACAAATCCATAACGAGATGCCGTGGGGTTGACACAGGTAAGCACACTAACAAAAAGACACTGTCGGCACGGTGGAGCTATAAGTTTGTAAACTAGGAGGAAACCAATTGTGCTACGGAGAAGAGAGGAACTATCTTTTTATATTATGAGCCAAACAAAGGTAGTAACATGCTTAGTTGGCAGGTTCTGTAATCGCTTTCCAAGACACTGTTAATTCTTTTTGTGATGTTTCAGTTTGTTACTACCATATGGAAGCGTGTAAGCGATCGTTGAATAGTGCCACAAGCACTGTCGCTTCTAGACAACTCTACTTGGAAAAGGAAAGGGTTGTATATATGGAACACATGATTTTTCTTTTCAGGAAACACGTACGGTTATCAATCCACATTTGAATGAGGCCAAAATTCAGTTTGATTACAGGTTATTTATCTCTTCATTCATTGATTCTCAAATAGAGCCATTTTTTAGGGGGAAAAAAGGTTTGGCCACTAATAATTATTCACATGAATGCATGGTATGGGATTCAACACATGAAAATGGTATGCATTACTCTTAATTTAGCAACTTCCACTTACAAATAGTTTTTAAAATTAATGTTAAAACTTGCGTGTGTTACTTTCTCCTTCCTAAATATAAAATGGAGGATCTAATAAGTATGACCAAGTTTACAAAAAGAGTATTCCACATCATGCAACCTATCTCTACTTAATTATGCTAATCTGAAGCCGTAATTACATATTATTATTTTCTGTCAAAATTAGTCGGCGTAAGCATGAGCCCGTGCTGTTTAAGAATCAAACAAACAAAGTGCAATTTTTTGGTCAATAATTTGCGGAGTACAACGAGTACAATAATTCTGCATGCATGTTTGCGACAGACACACTAGCATTATTTTGTCTGAATACAATGCTGGTCGTCATTGAGAGAAAACTATACGAGGAAAATCCAAATGGATTGAGTTATACAGTACTGGGTGACTGGGTTATACAAGCCCAGCACGTGAGAAACGTGGTGGGTGCCCATTGTACGTAGGGATTCTCTCATGGTTTCCGACACGGTATGGGGATTCTCTCATGGTAATGTCTGTCAGGCTGTGCAATATTTGTATATAAGATGACGTAGGCTGCCTGGACTCCAGCCCCATGGTGAGGTTGATTTCCTTGTTAATCAAGGTAGCTTACTCTAGTTTCTGTTAAGTCTCCATTAATTAGCCCCCTCTGAGAGCTCATCCTGGCTCCGCCCCTCCGTACCTATGACGATCCCGGCCTCTTCTTCTCTCATGGCCTAAGTTAGTGTTCTCAGTGGAAAAAGTCTAAATCACACCCTCACCTATGAGAGGTGGACTACATAACCCTCCAACCTATGAAACGGTCTAAATCACCCCCCGACCTTTTTAAAATCAATCAAATTACCCCTTAAGCAGTTTTGAAAAATCATAGAAAATTGTGTTAGACTCCAAGTGAGTAGATCTACGCAGTGAACATATAATATGGTACTCCCTCCATCTCAAAAATAGATGTCATTCTCGCTTCCCGGGGAAGTCAACGTTTTCAAAACGCCGGCAATTATATATTAAAATATATAAATATTTATGTTAAGTAATTAGTATTGTCGGAAAGATCTTTAAGTCTAGTTTTTTAACAAATTTATTTGAAAATTTAAATGTTGCATGCATTTTCTACAAACCTAGTCAAAAGTTAAGAAAGTTTGACCCGCACGCATCCCATAGTGACATCTATTTTGAGATGGAGGGAGTATGCTTTAGTACATTTTTTTTTTGCTGTAGCTTTATATTTATGCTTTTCCTCGTAGTTGTAAAAAAATGTACTAAAGTATACCATATTATATGTTCATTGCGTAGATATACTCATTTGGAGTCTAACACAATTTTATTTTCCATTTTATGATTTTTCAAAACTGCTTTAGGGGATAGTTTGACCGGTTTTGAAAAGTTCGGGAGTGATTTAGAACGTTTCATAGGTTGGGGTTATGTAGCCCACCTCCCATAGGGGGGTGTGATTTAGACTTTTCCATGTTCTCAGTCGTCGTGCGTAAGCGATGAAGGTAGCAGCAATGGCGACCCCCTCTTCTTCTCTCCAACTGATCGAATCACAGCATGCTTTTCACCACGGACGACAACAATCGTGGACTGACTTGACCATCATCAGTGTGTACACGCCAGACGCACGCATGGTCGATCGGGAGAACGACCTTTCTGGTTTCTGCCGCCGCGGGAGCAGTGGTCGGTCAAGAGCAAAGGTCGTTTCCTGCGGCGGGCCTGGCCATGTGTACGAACCTCTCGTTCACTTAGGTTGTGTTTGCATTTAGGGATGTGATCGAGCTGGTCCGTTTGTGAGCTAGCCTGCAAATAGGTTCAGTTTCTATGTTTTTTGGATTTATCTGATATAATATAATACAGAATAGAGTTTCATTAAGATTTAATGAGCTGCCAAATAAGCACTTCTGGGTAATTAAGGTTTTTATAAAAAGAGAGAAGAAGTGACCATGAAACTCTTTTGGGTACGAATGTCAACTCTATGAGTCATGGAATTAAATCTCCATAAAACTGTATATGGAATAAAAGTCTAATGTGTAAACTCTTAGACGATCCAAAACCGATCACGCCATCATCCACGACTCCGTTCCCCTAACCCAAGTTGGCCCGTTCTTCCCATTTAATATAGGTGACATAGCCAGCAGTGATTCCAACAGTGACACTATATCATAATAATGTCATATACGCTAGCCGATCGAGGTTAAAATATCTTTTCATATGTCCCACATCGAAGCACAAGTTGAAAGTTTCTACATGGGCTACAATGCCAATGTATAGATGAGGCATTGGTTTAGAAATTTTGTCAACCAACGTGAGGATAATGCTGCTAGGGCTATCACTATTCACATGCGGAGTCTTTTCTAAAAATTTCTATGGCTATCTTCTAAATCATGTTATTCTAAGCTACATATCAGCTTAACAGGACCCTACTCATCCACCAGCCCAGTGCCTCTATACTGTCCCCACGGACTCTGGATCATTCAGGCCCATTGAACCAGTGCCAACAAGGCCCAGGTTTTTGTGTCACTCGTCTGTCCTCACTCCTCACCTCACCTGAGCTTGTTCTGTGTGCTTGCACTGCTTTTCTTTTTAACGAGGCCTTATATTTGAGGTTGTGTGCTACTTTACGTCAACATCTATATTGTTTTTATTCCTACCGATGTCATTTTCTTTGTACATGTTCATCATCGAAGACTTGCCATGTTAATTTGCAAAAGAAGAAAAAAGATTCACCTTGATACCATCCACGTAGGGGTGGTAATGGATCCGGCCCTTATTCTTCCTTTTTACAATTTCACTCGACCCTATTCATTTTAAGTTCAAAATTTGTATAATTTTATGATTCGATACTAATCCGGTCCGATCCTTAAATTTGCTAGCTTAAATCGAGGGCCCTTTACCACCCCTACGTCCACAACGAAAGCAGAGATCCAAACGAGGAGAAAAGAAACCATTGCTCTGTACAGGTACAAATTGGATTAAATCAATCCTCATATCTCCTCCTTAATCCCTAACGTTCATGCATGGGTTCTCATCGTCATCGATGAGGATGAGCTGGAGCAGCAGGTTTCAAAGCAGCAGCATCCTCATGTAGTCTTCAAGGACGGGGAGCCTCTGCTCCTTGTCATACATGTACATGACGCTGACCATCCTGGCGGCGTTGAAGCAAGCCTGCGAGAAGCGCGATGAGAAGGTCCTCCTGGAGAAGCACTCCCGGTTGAGCTCCTGCCACTCCCGCGCGATCATCCTGCGCATGTGTTCTTCCACGTCGACGGCGGCGGCAGCAGGATGCTCTCTCAGATACAGCTCCCTATATGACCCATCCAACCCTTCCTGTGCTTCATCCTGCAAGCAAAATCCACACCAACAAGATCGACATGCATGAGTTTGTTTTTGTTGTGAAAGGTACACTATACTAATCTACTACTAAATCCGTTTCAAATTGTAGTTTGTTTGACTTTTTCAACTCCAACTTTGATCATTCGTCTTATTCAAAAATTTTGTGTAAAATATCACTTCTTTTGTTATGGCTTGCTTTCTTAACAAATACTAGTATTTAAGAGTGACTTAAATTTGACTATTTTTGTGTAAATTTTTTAAATAAGACGAGTTGTCAAACTTAGGTTGAAAAAAAGGCAAACGAACTATAATTTAAAAACGGAGAGAGTAGCAACTAGTTCTTCCATGCAGAGTATTAATTATCTTATCACTATATTCTTCTTAGCAAAGAAATAAAAGTTATTTATTTATTTATGCTATTTATTTCAAAAACTATTGCAATTTTTCTGACCTTGGCACTGCCCATGTCATCCCAAAGTCTAAGAATTTTGGACGCGCTGACGATGGCTGGAGGGATGCTATCACTGAGCTCTGCGGCATTACCACTCGCTGCATGGTGGTGCCCTAGAAGGAAGAGGATGTGCACAAATGCGAGCGGCACTCCTGAAGTGATGACACCATTTCTCAGGTACTCATCTGTAGAAGGGACCTGATCGGTTGCTAGCCATTGTGCCTCGACCATGAATCCATCAAACAGCACTGCCCACTGCAAACAAGAGAAGCAACTAATTTTTCTGCAGAGGCAAATGTTCTGAATCTTCTTCTCGATTTTTTTTAATTAAAACGAACCGGCAGAAGAACCGCCTGTTATATTAAAAGCAAGAGTCGCCAGACGGCATGAACCAAAGTACAAACGCAAGAAAAAGGTAATTGTGCTGGCTAAACAAAGAAAAACAAAGACTATACAGAAAGAGACAAGGCGGGCGAAGGAAGGAGGGCCAAAAGATGCTTGGCCCCTGCTGAGGTCCATAGTCTCGCCTTGTCCTTGATTCTCTGAAGCACTAGAAAATTAGGCGATTCGGCGCGCTCAAAAACTCTTGTGTTTCTTTCCTTCCACACCTCCCAGCACAACAACATGATTAGCGAGCGCAGACCTTTTCTACTATGCATAGGACATGGCCGTCCACCAGGCACCAACTGTGAAGGGTGTCTCCTGGAGGCCAGACACTTGGGCGTATGTTTTGGTTTTGAGTCCAATCTTCTTCTCCATTCAGTATTCTTGTAAGATTCAGTAATTTAACTATGAATCACATATATCTACAACATCATTTTTAGAAATCATATGGAATTCAAAGGTTGACAACATTTTTTTAGATAATGGAACAAAGTTTCAGCCTCTACCATTCGGAGATCATACATAGCTGAGCATCATAATAAAAAAAATGTTTTTTTTTTACAAAACACAATAAAGAATGTCATTAGGCAAACACAACGCTATAAGGCAAACACATCCATCTGGAAATAAAACAGAGTTCATCTCAACTAGTGAGGTTGATATAAATGGTTTTATCATCCAAATAAATTTCTGGAGATATTATACATATTATCTATAATTGGTTTTTTCATCCAAATAAATTCTGGAGATATTTATATTATACTTGTGTGTGTAACTTACAGATTTCCTTAGATGATCAATAGGGTTCAGCCCGTGCTCCTTCTCAGCCATATCTGCCATCTCATTTGTAACTGTATAAAGAGCTTTGTAGCATGACCTCATGTAACACGGCAGTGAATCAGCAGCTTCCAAATCCCACCTACAAAATGTGGTATATAACAAATAAGTTCGAAGAAGCCTGTATCTCAGATATTGTGTATATGTGGCATTGTTATTTTGCAAGGAAGCATGCATATCCAAGCTTACATTTTGATTGCCTCGGTGAAGTGGGAGAGCTCCTCTGGGGTGCCAACAAGATCAAATATGTCATCCACAACATAGGCAATCGAGATTATCTTTGTGATCTCAACCCTGTATCTGGAGAAAGAAGGTCCCTGGAGTATAGTCATGGACCATGTGTACCATTTGAGGACTTGGTCCCGGGCCACCGGTATTTCTTGAGCTAATCCTAGGTTCATCCACCATCTGAATTGCATGGGTTGGGGTTTCTCTAACAATTAGAATTCATATACATTTAGTTTTAGAGCCTTTTTTACTTGTTGACTCTTAGAGAAAAGAAAAACACAAGTAACCTCCAATTCTATTAAACTTAGTCCATCAGGTCAATATATAATCAATAATGTACAAGCATTTGTAGCAAAGATGCATGGCTTATCTATGCATGCATGTATGTACCTTTTGATCTCTTTCATTTCCATCTGATGCAGCATTTTGTTAAGCTGGAACTCTGCAATTGCCAACTCCTCCATTCCAGCAGTGCTCCTAATACTGGGCAGGCTCTGCAGGTAGTTGAGGTAGTGTCTTGCCTTGTACTGCATCAGGCTCAGGTGGTAGGGGTGGTCCAGGGACTGCCTCACATACCTTGCAAGGCCTGGCTCCACGTTGCTGATGGCAGATCCAAGGTGCTTTCTTGAGAACTCCTTCGCCTGTTGGAGCGCTGGTTCTTCTCCGATGTCCAAGTGCGACATGTCATGCAGGCTTAGGAGCCCCATGGTGTCCTTGCTGAGAGCAAGGCTGAACTCGCCGGCGCCGTTGGTGAACCTCCGGAGAACATCATCTGCATGCATATGCACGTTGATCCTGAAGGGCCATACAAAACTAGCTATTTTTTTTACTTCCCATCAATTACGGTTTTGGTTTTAAACATTTTTTGCTTTGGTAATGTATATTTAGACTCACGCCATCGCTATGTACAACTCCTTGGTAATGCATGTTTTAAACATTTTTAATTAATGGTCTCTAAATTAACCATATATATGCATATATACTTATTAGTATACTGACCAGCTGAGACATGATGCCCTGTCTCTCTCATGAGCCTGAATGACAGGGTTGCATCAAGGAGGTGGTCGCTGTGGAGGAGGAGATCCATGCATTTGCTGTTAATGGCGCCCTCGATCTCTTCTTCGAAGTAGTGGTCGATGCAGAGGCGCTTGAGGTTGTCGACGGTGGCCATCATCTCCCGGCCACTCCTTCCACATCCATCAAGAATCGTCCGTACACTCGCGATGCCTTTCTGGCGTGTCAATGGCGGAGAGTGAGCACACGTTTAATATGTGTTTCCAATTCAAATGATGGTGAGACTCGATCTCTCTTCTTCTCCTTTGAAAGTTCAAATGATGGTGAGACTCTTGGATCTACCATGCATGTGACGCTGACGCATGCACATGCATTCTCGGCCAATCCCTTGGCTACAAATACTCCTTCGTTTCGTCCATAAAAGAATGAAATTCTTACATCACGTTTATTATATTTTCCCAAATCAAGTGATGGTGACACTCTTAGACCTAACCAACGACGTGATGCTAGTGTTTCAATTTCTAGGATTCTTAAGTGATCGATGGTGACACTCTTACACTCTTTTTTTTTTTTAGATCACGCCTAAAAGCGCTTTTTCATTAAGCAGGAAGAAGTTTTTAAATACAGGAAACAAGGGGACAGCAACCCGCGGACACCGAAACTCACCTGACAACAAACTCTTACACCCTTTGGCCACATGTGCATTATTGGACGATCCTTTGTCACAAGTACTTATTGACACTTTTTCTTGATCTCGAGAAGTATTTAACCACTGCTAGTGTTTTAAACTTTAGGATTCTTAAAATTAATCCTTTAAATACGTATGAGACCGAGATTTGAATACAATTTGACATATATGACATATATATAATACATTTCCATGTTAAATATTGTATTTTAGTAGCATGCTCATAGTTTTCAAGTCTAGCTTGTCCTAAACATCGTTTCAAGAAGAAGAAAAACCTTTTTCTAAAAAAATACTCCCTACCTCCCATAAAATGTTTCATTTCCTCTTCCCAAACTGTCAAAGTTTTTTTAACTTTATAACTAAATAAATACATGAAAAAAAATATTATTTATGGTACAAAAGTAGTATCATTAATTGATTGATAGATCGTTGAATACATCTTCATCATAGACAGAATGTTGCTAATATTTTCAAAAATGTAATCAAACTTACCGTAATTTTTTTTTTTTTTTTTTTGAGACCACGCCCACCTAAGTTGGCGCTTTTTCATTAAGCGTAAAGGCCAAAAGAAGGGCCGGTAACCGGATACAAGAGGATACGTGAGCGAAATCCCCGACACAAAACAAACTTACCGTGAAATTAAGAGACTATTTTTATCGGATGGAGTAGTATATATAATTCATCACTTGTCTACAGGAAATTAGTGGCGAACCCAGAAACATCTCTCTGCGTCAGCTCTAAGCATTGCGCTACGACAGTATTATTAGAACAATAATGTAATCAATCATGCACTCTAGCTCTTTACTGTTGTTTGTATGTAAGCTCGCTCTACCTGGAGTTGGACATCAAGGTCGCTTGTAGAAGGCAGCGGTAGTTTGGTCGCCGCCGGCGAAGGACGGCTCCGGCTACGGAGGGGACCACCGCCTCGCCTACCATCCCCGGTTGCCGCCGGCGTAGCGGCGGGGAGGAGAAGAGGCTGCACGACACTGGGGAAAACGTGTGCAGGGACAGCACCCATTGCCATATAGTACACCTACTTGTCTGTAAATGGTGGAACTTCGAATATGAAACCGCAATGAGCCAACGGCCCGGCACACTGCTATATATACATCGTCTCGCCACAATTAACCTTGGCATGGAAAATTTTGGCATGGAAGAGGCTGCACGACACTACTATGTGTCAGTGTCTCTGTGCATGTGTCCATCCGGACCATCCGGTTTTGGCACCGGTTGGAAATAGTCTCCGTGGTTGGAAATCAGCTATAATATCTCCTTACAATAACGTGATTCACGAGCTATAGTCACATGATTTCCAGCTGATCTGCTCTGGTGGGTGGCTATTTTGTTTATTAAAAGAACAAGGATAAGACAAGAATCAGTGTGCGACGGGAGCATCTCCACGCCACCGCGCGCCTGCGGCCTTTCGTCCTCCGATCCGGCCTGTTCGGAAAATATTATAGTCAGATTCCTAGGCGCGATGAATCAAACAAATTTGCACTAAACGCCTCGGTGTGACCGTGACCGCCCAAGAGAGCGACAAGAAAAGGACATGAACTACGCCTCTGATTCCTCGTATCACGGCCGCCGAGCAAATGTGATTGGCATTTGGCAAAACAAAAGAAACCAAATGTGATTGGCATTTGGCAGACGTGCAACTAACAACATACTACTGTAACCACCATTATCATCGTTGCTGAATGCTAATGAATACAGGCCCCTTTTTTTTGGTTCTCCAAGAACCAGACCAGGCGTACTCAGGCAGACATGCCACGTCTGCGCGCTTTTTTGCAGTAGATGTTTGCCTGACATATTTCCTAGCGCTACCCTGTGAAATTGATCTATGCCTAGCATCACATCGTCCACTTCTGTTTCTGGGATTCTATTCACAATTTGAGCCGTGAAACAAAGACCAAACCGGTTCCAGTTCATACATTGATTGGAGAACGCAGCTCGCTAGGAAACCCCAAACTCTGTTCAACCAACTCAGCATCCCCCTCTCAGTAGAGCACAAGAACCAGACCAGTTTGGAGTGAAGATGAACCTTGGTCGATGCTAATTCGGCGGTGGTCCAGATCCTCCAGCCAAGCGCCTCCTGAGCCTGCCGCGGCGCCAATCGGATCGCCTCCCTCGATGAGCGCCTCCTCAGGTGGTAGTGGTGGCGGTGCGCCGCTGACTGACGGACGGGTGGGTCGACTTGCATGGCTTCGTGTCCTGAGGACCGTTGGTAGCGGCGGCTTCAGGAGCAGGTGGTGGTGGTGGTGGTGCCTGTGCAGCGGGCACTGCACCAGGAGGGGCCACTGGAACTGGGGGCCTTGGTGGAGCGGGAGGAACTTGGGCTTGGCCAGGCTGTGGTGGCATAGGAGGCGCAGATGGTGCGGGAACAGGTGGGGGTGCAGGGTTCACTTGCCGAGTCCGTGGCGGTGGTGGCCGCTGCTGCTGTTGCTGTGCCTGCAGAAAGGAAGAGGCAGTGAAGACAAATCAGTATGCCGTGCAAATATCACAGTCCAGTAAAGACACCAACAAGCATAACCATGTGCTTTAACATCAGCTGACAAAGCGGCAATGAAAGGAACTTGATTTGTCAATAAATCACATGATGAAATTCTAAAACAGCTATCAGTCATATCACAATGCAATTGAGATAATATGTGCCTCTCAAGTCACTAACCCCAGTGCATGGTAAAAACGTCACTATTATTCACAATATATTCATAATATCACAGTCCTGTAAAAGACACCAGCAAGCATAGCCACAACCATAACATCAGGTGACAAAGCGGCTAAAATCATGAAAGGAACATGATTTGTCAATAGAATGACAAAATGACATGGTGCAGTTCTAAAACAGATATCAGTCACACCACAATGCAATTGAGATAATATGTGCCTCTCAAGTCACTAAGCCCAGTGCATGGTAAAAATATCACTATTATTCACAATATGGTCATAATATCCATAATTAATGCTATAAACTATGCATAAACGTAGTAGAGGTCCACTAGAAGCACGATAATACAGACAAAAGCATGAATTGATCGTTCATTTTTATCTACATTAAAGAAGATTCACAGCCCTACCACTGCAAGCTCAGAAAAATTGACTCATGGTATTCGGGTCAGAAATTATTCATGGTACATCGATCATACAACCAACTCAGAATTAATCAAGCAAAAAAAACATAACATACAAAAGAACTTCTGATGACAGGATATAGTTATAATCAAGGATAAAATGCAAGGTGACATGTCTAGCCCACTTGTTTATACTCATGGTACCTCACAACCTTAATGAATATGACCTCACTTGTTTAGCCTATACCTCTTGCTCATGTCTGCTCTAATAATCTCAAAATTTCCATCACCTTATGCTAGAACTACAGAAGCGCTGAACCCCATAAAGAAATGGCCATCTGACCGACTTGATTAGCAGTATTTAAAAGCCCATAAGGAATTGGCTATCTGACAAACTTGATCAGCAGGATTTTATTTCATTTTAGTTCTTTGAAAAGCCCGTTTTCTGGACATTCTAGGCTGATAGCATGAAGGCACCTAAATAACCTCACAGCAATAGTTTGTTTTCTTGAGGATAGAACAGTATGGCTGTCTGCTATCCTCTTCTTAAAGTTTGCAGAATGCAACCCCAATATCCGATAACCCATTGGACTTACCAGGATGCCCATGCAACCAAAAACACTCAACAATATGGCTATCAGAGAGACCTCGTGCTGAAGAAATTCAGTAAATCAGACTATAGGACAGGACAAATGGTCGTCGTGCACATTTTTTAGTATAGGTATAGTATGGAAACTTAACGTAACTACAGAACCACGGATTTCTAAAATGTGCTAGGTACCAAGGCAGCACTTAATAATTGCCTAGACAGGCCGGGCAGCTACAGCAATTAGACACAAGATGGGAGATGGTGCAGTATCACAAGTAAATGACACATACCAAATGCCATTATCCACAATAGAAACTGTTAATAGATCAAGGGCCAATAGCTAAAAAGCGTTAGCCACTTTGATTGCATAAAGTTTTAGCCTAGTGACAGTCCATGTTCGAGGGAAAAAAAAACCTAGTCAGTGAAATTAATGACAATATTGTATATTAACATTAGGAGAATGAAAACAACTAAACCCATCTTAGGCTCATAGATAATAGCACGTAAGTTCTTAGCAACAATGCCAACAAGAGGAAAATCCCGCATTGAGATATGCATGTGTCAAAACTTTCAAAAGTACATGATCAGCTAACTTTGCAACGCATGTTTTACCCAAAAATAGTGATTACTGAACTAAGTATGCACTAATTAGCATTGGCTCAAAAACAGTTGGGCATGGAAGAAATAGGAAATCTAATGGTTGACACAACATGTAGAGAAATTTCTTGGAGAAGGTTCGCATGATGATTGGCAAGTATTGCATCTGTCTATTTGCTGGCATGTCAATTTTAGTGCTTTCAACACATCAGCATGTTCAAATTCTGAGTAAAGCAATTATCATTGAATATGTGGAAACACTATCTAGCAGAGAGAGAGAGAGAGAGAGAGAGGTGCTGCAGCATTATGCCTCTCCTGTATTCTGCATCGGAGTAGGTTGTAAAAAAAAACTTGTAACAAATGAATACTGGTGGATTTTTATACATTCAATATATGAGAAGGGTTAGCCGAAGTGACATAGTGAAACAAACATCTGAGCACAAGCTCAAGGAAACCTGACTACACTACTATATCCATGGAAATACTAAGGTACAGACATTAACTTTTCAGCATGAGTTACGTCTCCACTTGCTGAATTAGCTGTAGCAGCATAGAGAAATGGCATGCAAGGAGCAATACCTGAGGGCGAGGTCTTTGACTCTGTGACTGTGAGGCAATATACTGCAAAATTTCATAGGACCTTGTCTGAGCATAGTTTGCAACCCTCTGAAAGTAAAGAACTGCCATGTCACCGGCTCTTGTCCTCAACTCAAGCAAATTTCGATCAATCTCAGATTCATGTTTTGCAATGTATGGCTTGAAGAATGACTCGTATACATAGGCAGTCCCCTAAAATTACCCGTTGTTACAAACAATCATGAGAAAAGTATATAAGCTAACAACCTAAAGATAACAAAAATACAGAATACCATACCCGTGTCTTTGGATACCACAAGTACACGATAAATGCCAGCTTTGCTTCACTGTACATTGGCAACCTGCATAAGAACATAATAATCAGCAACGAGGTAAGTCATTATCCCCAGTTCCAATCACCAAAGGTTACTAAAAATAGCAACTCCAAAAGTAGCAGGGGAGAGCATTACCATGATACGAAGCTTTCCCCAACTCTTTCCAGTACGGTGAGAAACGCAAGTAAAATCCTGCAAAAGCCACGGCCCTACAACATGAAGCAGATCGCATATGCAAGTGTGCATCAAAAAAACAGAAGGGGCACCACCCATACGAACCAGTACTGACACCAGAACCGCAGCTGCTCGACCTCAGGCCTGTTCAGCTCCACCGCCTTGTAGCAGTCATAGGCTGGGTAAGCGTATCCGAGAACAAGCCTGCGAGACAAGAAAACACAGATCAAACAGATGACAGGCCTGTTGACCTAACAACAATGGTCCGTTGCAAAGAACGGAAAAGACAAAGAAAAAATGCCGTTACTTACGTTAGCGCTCCGGTAATGAATGAACCGATCATCTTGAGCCCTGCACCGCATTGAAAGTCCGTTACACAAACAGATAAAAACAGCAGTAGTGAACACGCCAACATATACCTTCATAAACACCCCAAAATTGCAGCGAAACAGAAACATAGATAAACTGAATGCGGCCAATACACTAGCAACCGACACTCCATATTAAGCCTGTACCGACTCAGCACCGCAACCACCACACCACACCTGCAGAGGCAGAGTTGCCGCCCCAGGCAGCGACTTCAGGCGTCGGATTTCCAATGCCTGGGTACAGGATTTGCTTCCTGGGCGAGACCTAGCCCAGTGTGTCATCCAAACAGCCCTTAACCATCAGGCAATCATGTGTGAGCCAAACAGCCCTCAACACAAACCATCAGGCAATCATGCCCGTAGCAATCCATACATACTTGAGAGATGTTAGAGCAGGTACAGACGGGATATTCATTCATCGCAACAGGAACCGCCACAAAGGGCAGGGACAGGGGATTTCGGCGTGGGGGATGGTGGGAAACCACAAGCAGCAGTAAACACGAATCCCAAATCCCTCGCAGTAGCGCTAGCCGCGTAGGGGCAGGGTAGAAGAACCGTCGAAGAAAATCCCATCCAACTGCGTTTGCGTCCCATCCAATCCTATCCTATCCTATCCTACGGGGTCAACCGAACCGATCTCGCGCGCGCTGAAACAGCCGCCGCAGTAGAAGACGACGAGCAGCAAGGACGGGTCCATGGCTCTAGATTACCTTAGCGGCGAGCGTACCAGCGAAGCGGAGAAATCCGCGCGACCGGAGGAGGAAGAGCATTCAAATTGGTTGCCCGCATTCGCAGCAACCGAAACTTGCTTATAATAAGCAGCTAGAGGACGGAGGAGGAGGGAATCCAACAAGTAGTAGCAGGATAGGGTTCCTTACCGGGAGACAAAGGAACCGGCGCGGCGGCGGCGCGGATAGGGGTGGAAGTGGAATGGAACCGCCCAGCACTCCACGGCAACACAGGAGCGGAGCGGACGAGGGAGGATGCAAACCGAGGGGGGGAAGAAGGAAGAATTGGAGGCGGCGTGCGTGCTCGGGAAGGAGGCGGGCCGAGCCCAGCCCAACCCAACCCAAGCCGACACGGGGAGGTGCCTTGCTTGCTTCGGGTTGCAAAGGCGCCAGTCGCGCCAGTCCACGTCGGATGGAACAACGGCTGGATCGACGTTGGTCTGGGCTGGGCCACCTCAAACCAAGACGTAGCCCGTGGGCCGAGAGAAAGAGGAAATGAATGGGGCTGGAACTGGAGGAAGGCGGAGTTGAATGCTGAGGAATGCCAGGCCTGGGCTTGGTCCGGGACGAGGGAACTTACTAGGCCCAGAGGTCGAAGAAAATGCTAGATTAGGGTCCACAAAGAGCTCCTATTGAAAACGTTTTTTAGATAATTAGGGTCCCTGACCAGGGGTTTCATGTTTCAGATAGCGTCAATGGTGACTTCAAAAATCTCCAGCTCTGTTGGGTGCTCAATCCTTCGAAGGTGCTTATAGGGGTAGAGTTTGTGTATGTGTGTTCATAAGAGGTGAGTGTGTGTGTTTTGAACGTCTACATTATACAGTGTAATTCTAACAAAATGGTATAGACGAGCCATTAAAGCCATCACATGTAATGAATTTTTTATCATCTCTAGAGGAAACGCACAAATCCGATAAAAACCTCCACTGTGACTGGTATTGTGACACACTGCAGCGGGTTATTTTCCCCACCCTCGAAAATAGGATGATGTATAAGTAGAGGGCATGTTGGGATGATGGAATGTTCTCCCTTAGTACAGAAAATTGATGTTTTAAGATTGTTCTCCCTTAGTACAGAAAATTGATGTTTTAAGATTGTTCTCCTTAGTACAGAAAATTGATGTTTTAAGATTCGCACAGGTCAAATATTTCTAACTTTGGCTAGATTTTGTACACAATATTGCAATATTTATATCTCCAGATGAGTTTATTATTGAAATATGTTCAGGGATATATCTATTGATACTAGTTATTCATCATAAAAAAAATATATTTTCTTATATACTCGGTCAAAATAAAAAAAATGTTTCACTTCTTGGAAGTAAGATTTTTTTTTTTTTGAAAGTGTATCCATTGACACGTATTGCATTAAGGGAAAATAGAGTTTTACACATCGCGCACTTTAGCGAAAACAATTAGCCGCTTAAGACAAAAACACACAGACAAGAATCAATCGGCTTAAGGCGTTGCGGTACGGTTGTACTTAAAAGATAAACTATTGTGCGAGGAGGGTGGGTTGGAAGTAAGAATTGCATTTATTCTTTACGGTGGGATATATTTTATACAGAATTGTTTCTTTCCTGGGATGTGCTATATTTTCATACGTAAATATAGTTTTTTTTTTCATGCAACAATGATAATACTAACTATTAGTAGTACTCCCTCCGTCCCAATCGAGTTTGTCACCCCGGATTCCGTGCCATCTTATTCGATAATTTGTCTTATTCAAATTTTTTTGCACAAATATAATTTATTTTGTTACTTAACTTATTTTATCAATGAAGATACTTGAATATTGATTAATTTATTTTATGTTTTATATAAATATTTTGAATAATACAGATAGTCAAACATGAGTTTAAAAGTCAAGAAACGACTTTAACTCCGTACTATTGTCTCGTGTGATCAACACAACATAGTGACCGCTACTAGTAGAAGGGTCCTCGTAGCATCTTTGCCTTTGCCACAAGAGAAAAGATGTGACTTGTGAGAAGCACAGTAGCCTAACTGAACCGACGATGCAAACTTTTACAGACGAGAGCAGCGGATTGAGGACTCTCACTGTACTGCTCAATGTGTCGTCCCATCACCGAGACTGACGCCGCCGGGGCCATGGCTTGGGCGGGCATCACCATCAACATCATTGGCTAGGCAATGGGCATTCATGCCAGTAGCCCAACACGTCTGTCCATCACTCTCGTATTACTACATGCACACTTACGGAAAGCGAGATTGATTTGGATCACACTTGAAGTTAATTAGCAGCTCATCACTCATCAAATACAAGATTACATGAATGCATTATCGGCAAGATTGCAAGAATGCATGCTTGCGTGCATGTGATGTGTCGTTGTGCTGCGGCCGGCACACGCGTGAAGAGTAACTCCGGCGCCCAGTACAGTTGCTGCTGTGTGTTCTCCTCTGACTGAATCATGCAAGCTGATCAAGTGAGGCGTTAAACGCTAGCTCCATCACGAGGAGGAAATGAGACGGATGGAAACACCGCATGTTCGTCTTCAATGGCAAGATCGCGGTACACACGCAGGACAGGAGAGGGTACATACATACATTGCTCATTATTGGCCAATTGCGGCGCCAGAGACGATGATCAGTAAGGCAAGGCTCACTCTTCTTGAGCAGTCACTGATGATCGAGAGCAGTGAAATTGCTGGAGATATAACAAGTGACAGGGGAGATCAAAGAGCTTTGCTTTAATTTGCAGATCAGCAGATGGGGAGTACTGTAGTGGATGCAGGGAATTCATTCATCGACTGCCTGTCTTGATTGCGGTTTACTCCTATCCATCTGCAGGATTTTTTTTTTTTAAAAAAAATAAACAGCAGGAGCACAGAGCACTGAT